>CAJQZN010009659.1:0-18458 GCA_907164685.1 Colias eurytheme | reverse complement strand
ACCTCCCAGCTTCCGTTCATCACTACTTTTTGGGACACCCTGTATATGAAAAATATAAATGAGCATTTCGGGTATCTACCTATCAATTAAAACGTTTTAAATTCCGCCTCCAAACATTTTTTTGTGAATAAAACCATTAAAAACGTATAAATGGCTAAACATTTAATAATACAGTGCACGAACTATAATAACCAGTCCCATTTAATAATAATTAAATATTCAAAACACTATAAACAATAATTTCAAAACGGACTGAACTCACGTCTCTAAAATACATTCATGTTAAACAAATAAGCCCTAGAATTTGGTTTAATTGCCTATTAAGATACGTACTTGTTAAATTAACTAAATATAAAGTACGAAGTAAACATAATATTATACTTATATGTACTTGGAATATTGATAAATACATTATGTACGTGATTAAATCTGTAAAAAAAATTGTCTCTTTTAGGTTCTCTAATTCACTCTTACACATTTTGGGATACAACTTCCTGTCGCATTAAAGCAAAAAATATGAAAAATATTCCACTTCTTTTAAAGATTACATCTCCAAAACATAAACACTCCTACTCAAAACATTAGCTTAAATGTTAAAGGTCAGGAATTCACAAACATCCCAACAGACCATCGTAGTATAATTATATCTTTATAAAATATGTTTCTGACAACGTACTAATATTATAAATGCGAAAGTAACTCTGTCTGTCTGTCTGTTACTCATTCACGCCTAAACTACTGAACCAATTTGCATGAAATTTGGTATGGAGATATTTTGATACCCGAGAAAGGACATAGGCTACCTTTTATTGCGAAATAATGTACCACGGGCGAAGCCGGGGCGGACCTCTAGTCTTTTATAAATATGAGATTCCGTAATTAACATCGTATCTTATGTTTTGATATATATTATTTATCGTGGGTACCTTTAAAACGTGGAAATAATATTTAAGTAAATGCATCACTGTCACTTAAAACAAATACCACTTGAAATATCTTGTAAATTTTGTCAGCATTCTATATGAGATAACCTTTCGCGTATTCACTATTGTATGTGGCTTCTCAAATGTTGGTACCTATCTATAACCAATCTTTCTTTTATCAGTATATTATTATTAGTCTGTGCTTTTATATAAATCAGGGCACAATACAGAATCAATCTATAGATCTATCCATCTTATAATGCTTACCCAAGTTCTCCCTGTTTTTTATTTCTTACTATAGTTACGCTCTTTTTAGTTTTAGCCTCATTAAAAGTTCATTTCTGGATTTGTAGCTAAATATAGAATCCATACACATCAATCATTTCTTTATTATTATTTACATTCCTCGCTTACTGTTCCATAAACGAAACTCTAAAAACCTTTATACATAAAGCACATACCTTTCAACAGCATCACAAAGTTCTTCTTGTCATCTCCACCCTTGGGGTACTCCCAATCAATGTCCAGACCGTCGAAGTTTCTGTCACGGAGGTAAGGAATAGCTGAGTAGATGAAGGTCTGCCTGGAGTAACGGGTAGCTGACATTTCCTTGAACTTCTGGGTACCAAAGGACCAACCACCTGCGAACAAAATAAACTTATTCATAAGAAGGAAAAATTCCTGCAGTTTAAGCCTCGACCCAATTTAGAAGTGCTCGACCTGGTTTTTATATGAATTTATTGGAATCAAATGCTTGATGTAAAATTTTACTTGCCGAAAACTTTAACCTACTTTTTTCGGTTAAAATAATTTATTTTACATGCTTTTATATTTTTTTTTACTCGAATACATAGGTATCTTCAGTGAAGTCTTTCTTAAATGGAAAAGAAACTACAAGTACGGTAGAACTTTTTGTATTGTGATTTAGAAATAGTGATCTATCGTTAGTTTTATTGTTCCTAGTCATTTATTGCTTTCTTGCCAACTTAATCCGGCTTTCCTCTCGACTGGCTTATCCGGTAGATTGATCAGTTGCTTTTAGGATTCTGTATTACTATTATATTATTTGAAGAAGATATTTCAGATTCGTTTAAGTATGTTTGATGTTTTGTTCATTGTTGATGTGTTGTTTTAACGTTGTTTAGTCTAGTTTTGTATTTAATTTATATTTTAAGAGCTGAACAATAAAAAGAAAAAGAGTTGTATTGATCTTTGAACCTCCATAGAATGAACTATAAAAAAAAACGAACTATAAATTATTTAGTCCTTTTTTCTAATAGGAAATGTCTATTCATCCATTGTAAGCGTGCCTACAGTCGTATGTATTGTTTTATCTAGCTACTAGCTGCGCTCCGCGGTTTCACCCGCGTGCCTCCGCTCCTGTTGGTCTAAGCGTGATCATATATCGCCTATAGCCTTCCTCGATGAATGGGCCATCTAACACCGAAATAATTTTTCAAATCGGACCAGAAGTTCTGAGATTAATGCGTTCAAACAAACAAACTCTTCAGCCTTATAATAGATATGCATTAAATATTTAAATTATATATTATTGTTATAAAAGTATTAGTAAGTATTTATTCGTTCAACATTTATAACATCCAGCTAACATTACATGTTAAGGCGATGTTAACGGCGTACCTCTGATACTTTTAAATCTCTCCTAATGCTAAGTAATCATTACTTACATCTAAGTGCGGCGGTAAGTCGCAGCTGTACCGTAAGTTACAATAAGTAACGCTAAGTTAAGACCCATTTACAAAGCCTGTAACCTACGCGTAAATATTCTCTTGTATCTGTTTGTATGGGGCTTTAGTGAACCTTAATATGGGCATGTTATTAAATTATAGGTTATATTTTGACGTTTCCTGATCGTAAAATTGTCTGTACTGTGGATGTTTCTTTAAATTACGTTTAATTCCTGTTATGTTTGTGGATAGATGGCAGGATAATTTAAATAATATTTAGATTTGTTACAAAATCACGTCTTTACAAGGTTTTAGATAAAATATTTTATGACATTTTTAAGGATGAATCCTAGATACCTACTTAAACTTTTAAATCTAAAATCTGTTTACTCAGTTTATAGTTTATACATATATACAGTTCATATGGTTTCATTCATTATTGTATATTGCTGGCCTATAGATACGTGTTTTTATAAAATTATTATCATGTTCGGTTCAGGAATTTACCGTTTCGTAACAATGCCAGTTTTATGGGAAAATCGATTAAAACTAATGCGATCTTAATTCAAACAATACATTTTCACACTATAGTTACGCGCCAAGATTATATTGTTGCATGGTGAGAAGTTTTTGTCGATATCGAGAAAATAGGTGAAATTGCTATTACGTGGGAACCCGTAATAGTGTTGTGGTATGAGTTATCGATAATTTTGGCAATAACGATATTTGTTATAAATACTTTGTGTGTTTTGTGTACCTATTGTTTATGTACAGTAGCGATAACATAAACCGTCACGCCATGTAGTAAGGTGACGATTTTGGTATTTTTAATCTTGCCAAAGAAGTTTTATTTCTGACACGGCACACACGCTCTTTTTTTGTTCAGTAATCAGAGTTAACAAAATGAATAAAAATTATATCTATTAAAAACGGTAAAAGAGGAACTGAAAGTATTTTCATTCAATCAACCCGATTTAAACGACTGTTTACTCGGCATTAACAACACAATTATTATAATCGTAAACAATACCGTATTTCCTATACATGCAATAAAAATCAGAATATATCAGGAAACGTTCTGGGCTATGCTTTAGAAAGTAGGCTCTATTTTATGTAACAAGCCGTATGTCAAGTAATTAATCTTATGTAAGACAAATTGTCAACTTAACGCAAACAAAACATATGACGAAACTGCTTATTGATGTTTAAATAACTTTGAAGTGGTACTTAGTTTGAGGGTCGGTTTTGGTATTACGTCATTTATGACATCGTTTAATCTGTGGAAACACTATAAGGTAGGGTTTCTAGGTAGCTTATATAATGTTTGTATCGATAACTTCTAACTTTTCTTTTTATTTTGTCCTTCAACAAACAAGTTTTTTACTTATAAATCTCTCAAATAATTGGAAGATGTGTGTTTTAGATTTGTATGAGATTCAGGGATTTAAATAGTTTTATTTTTGTATTTATGTTTACACTTATTCTTGACTTGTAAATCTTTAACCAAGTTAAGTATTAAACGCTATTTAATCTTTAAACTGATATTTTATAAAAAAGTTCCTTTCTAATTTATCAGAATGCTAACATAAATAAAATCCAATTAAATGTCATATCATTTCATCAATTAACAAACCCAATGAAGAGAATTTGAATCGCCTTGAAGGAACAAAACACCGGAACTGCGCCGGAACTCTCTTATTCAAATTAAAATAATTGATCCACGATAACTGTTGATTGATATACTAAATGAACATAATTATAGTCAGTAAGTCAGTACGGTCACGCAACTTGGTGGCCAGGGCCGGATTCTAGTTGTATAAGACTTTGGTCGCATAATCGCAAGGCCTCTAAACGCTTATCCACTCTTTTATCATACATAACATTTAGTCGATATTTTTGCTAAGTTTGAGATTAGATTCAGTAATAATTAAGATATATTCTGAATCTGGCATAAACATAAAGCTTTATCAGAAGGCTCAAAATAAAGTTTAATCAGTAATAAGTCAGAGTAAAGTGTTATTACTTAACTATTGTTAGTCTTAAATATAATGAATTAGTTTGATGAGACAGAACTATTTTAATTCGTAAGTTAAGAATACATTTAACTATGATATTTTCGTTCATATAGATGTTATGTCTTGTATAACTAGAGGGCATCTGCATATTGTAGTTTACAACAGTCCGGGCCTGAACGTGGCCACTTTTATATTAAATATTTATTACCGCTTAATATGTACATGAAATGTAGAAATCGTTAGTATACAATTCAAATTAATTGATATATTTCAACGTGTTGCTGATTGGCTTTTCTTTGTACACAACCGGCTTTATGTCCTATTAGATTCTTTGGGTAATTAATTTTAGTTTTTTGGGCGACACTTAAGTATGTCGACAATTTATTTCGTAATAATGAACAGTTAAATAAGATTTTCAAATCGTTTTGTTAAACAACAGATAAATTGAAGAAGTTCATTTTGTAAATAAATCACTTTTATCCATATGAATAATGTATTTATTCACATTTTATTTTATAAGAGTGATCATTGCATTTTTACTATCCTTTTATACGTTTACAATGCCTTGCTTTTCTAAAATATTCTATTTTTAACTGAGATAAGTACTATAACATAAATATGTTTTACTATGTCAATATTATTTTATCGACACGAAGCACAACACTACAGCTGCTTGCGAAACCGTGTTCTCTTTACTTATTTAAGTAACACCCGTGTTTATATTGTAAGTAGAATCTGTGTGTCATGCAATAACTTACTTTTTGCTAAAGCACACCTCAAGCGTTATTCTGTGTAGGAAAATAATAAAATATTGAAGTCCTGTGTATTAACATTTTATGAATGTTATGAATCATAAAAATTGGAATATTCACTTCAAATATGGAGATGGAGGTTTTATTACGCACTTTCTGTATACACAATGACAGTATAATTTTACCGGTCACAATAAAGGTTTTAATTTTTTGTTGCAAGTAAAGACTTTTATTCGGAAAAAATTACACTAAAAATCTAGACGAAAACAATAAAATGTGTAGTTGGTTTGTGTAAGATTTAATAGATCAAAAAGCACAGCATCGACTTGTTACAAAGATTGTTTTTCTGATCTAATTTATGCAACTTAAATGTGCAACGCGGGTTCGCTCTGAGGGTGAGCTCTATCTCAAGATAATTTAAAATAAAAAAAAGGAATCAAATTTTTCCATTCTTAAAAAAGCACCACGATAAAACCTCAACTCACCAATAGCAAGCAAAGTCTTCAACTTAGGGTTGGCTTTCTTCAGCGCATTTATCCTATCGTACAATCCAGTCTTGCCATCTTTGGTCTCGTCGTTGGACTCAAAGGAACTGAGTTTTCCCTTCTTCATCCATCCAAAGGCGAAGATGATGTGGGTGCAGAGATCAGGCTGGATGTCTTCTGGCATGAACTTCCCGGTTTTGGTCCTGTATTGAGACCAGTTCGTGTAGTAACAGACCACCTGTAAAAAGTGGAACATGGTATAGACAGAACTAATGATATTGTCATTTTAAAAGTAATCCAAAAGAAACATTACCTATTTAGACCTATATATTAAGCTATTGCATAGCTTCTATCGCGGGCGTTGAGCGCGGGGACCGAATCCAGAAATTCCGTAACGAAAAAACCTCACGCTCCCCACTCCGACGGGCACGGAGGTGTGGCTTGAAGGCATAGCATGCAATAGCTTTACCGCGGCAGTCCCCGAGTGCCTTACGTATTTTTTTTTTATATTTAGTAAATTAGAAAGAACTTTGAATTTTAATAACAGTCATATAAGTATTTTCAAATAATCCTGTCAAAGGCGTAGCGTATGTTTTTTTACAATTTCGCAGTCATCAAGGTTTTTGGGCAGTGGAGGGTCATGTGATTAAGACCTCAGTTTTAAATGAAATCTCGAGGGATATATTATACAATTTGATATTTCTATATCACCAGCAGTGGTGATGGAAAAGCTCTTTTCTATCTTTGCATACTGTAAACTTATGTAAACATCGCTATTACAAACATACAGTTTTTGGCATTTTAAAATTCAGTTACAGAAAAACCCCATTTATTTAGTTTAACATGCTCTTTATTTATTCAAAAAACATATATCAAAACGTTGGTTGGTAACAGCCACTTGATCTGAATTCCACGTAGGATATCCTATATTTTAACTAGTTATGCTACAATTATATTGACCTATCTAAATAGTTTAAGGGAAACCACCTCTATTCCCACACATATACGTATCAAAATACCATATCACAAACTGAAGGTAAGCAAGTGCGCTTTTACGTTCAAAAAGCTGTTCACATCCGCGTTGTCAACTCAAAGTGTTTATGGAACTGGGATTTTTGCATGTATTACAATGTGTTAAAGTTTAGAATCGATTGACGGGACATTATTAGATTTGTACTGAGCAAGGTCCAGTTTATTTCCTGACGCCTCTTGAAGGAAAATACCGCCTTTCTAAATGTAAGTGCGTTGATCTTTAATATTTCCATATCAAGTTTTTATTAGCATAGCCTAGGTTTTGAGTTAATTCATTTCAATCGATGATAAGTGAAAGGGTCTTAATTATAGTAGCGTAGAAAGGGGTTACTTTCTAGATAGTTCAAGATTAATTTAATTGAAAATTGAACGCAAATGTTATAGAAAACTAATAAAATAGAACATATTGTGAGAAAAAAATCATACGCAATATTTATGTCTTATTGGTCTTTCAGCTATATTCAATCAAAGTCAATTAGATATAAAGTAGGTTACAAAAGCATAATATGACATGGGTAATATAAAACACTGCATAAACTATCTATCTATAATACTTATGCCCAGGAACTTCCTATTCACAATTGTTCTAACTTCCTACTAACTCATTTTTATTCATTCATACTTCGAATTCACAATTAACAATTCTGTTAATCACAATAACCTACAAATTGGAACATTGGACTGATTAATCGAACAACGTGATAAGGACTCCGCTTCGATAAAACAAACAAAATTATGGTAATGGCGATGAACATGCAATAACGTTGGATTTGCATCAGCTGTAGTTTGTGAAATCGGAGCGCAAATGAATTATAAGTCAGCTAGTGACAAGGCTATGTGGAAACGCAGGACAGTCTATACTAATAATATACAGCTAAAGATATATATACAGCTAAAGATATATAATAGTATACCTAGGGTTTAGACTGGGGCCTATGCTTAGTGTACCAAATTAAGGAAGGTTATGGAAAGAGGTGCTTAATGGACTGATGTAATGTAGATAACTATGCATCTGTGGGTCTTAAGGACCTAGTAAATCAAATATTTTTTGGATGGATGTTTTGAGTTATTGCTTGTTAGTTATGGACAAACTAAGAAATTATGGAATGGATCTTAAACATCTTATTAAAAAATATGTTTATTCGTACCATCCGCTACTTTCTTTGTTTTTATCCCGGGTCAATATCTATTACCATATATTATATTGTAACGTCAAAAAAAATTGTTATTTCATGTTAAAATACCATTGTAGTCTACATCACAAAGCTCTTCACAATTTAAGTTATTTTTTATATCTACAAGAGATCGAATTCAATACTTCCTGTTCTCAGTGACAATAAGAATACGCACGAGTTTAAAAACCGCTTTAAACGATAGCAATTATTAATATTATTACTTTACCTTGAGGTATTTCCATATTGATTGTAATGAGAGTACATTAATGTGATTTTACTACTACATTTATTTAATAGATATTGATTTTATGAACTATTTATCATTGATGTATAACATTTTGACGATTATTGAGTTATGGGTGTTTTTTTTTTTGTAAAATTAATAAGTAAGTATTCCGGAAAATTCAAAAACTTTGGTCATCCTAGTTTTAGCGAATAGGCTGCGTTTGTAATTGAAATGTTTGATCGTCTGGATGTACGGAATGCGATTAAAATATTGATCGGAATTTCCATTAGCAAGAGATGCAATGTTGGTTGTAATTTATGAGATAATTTCGTACGTGTTTCTAAAAGAATACTAACAACATAAACAACAACACTATATTTTGAAGTTTTGATGATAGTATTGATCTAGATTCTAGATGGAAATCTGAGGGAAATAGTTATAGAAGAAATCTACTTGTACGTAGAAATTTCGGATGATTTCGTGAAATATTTGTAGGGAAAAATTATGTTGCAGTCTCGGATTGTTTTCAGTTTGTTTGTAGCTAATGTTTCTGAAACAGTTGCATTAGCTCTGTTGATTCTTGAAAATAAGAGTAAAGTGACTAATTAACATTCGGTACTTATTTGTACTTGAGCGAGAAACATCCTCGTTTAATGTGGAATAGGAAACATTATTGTAATTTATACTGTTTTACTGATTGACTTTCTAAAGGATCACTTAAATCTACCTTAATATTCAAATACTTGACGTTCGTTGTAAATACGCTATAAAACCAATATCAACTATATTAAGAACTAGAGGTCCGCCCCGGCTTCGCCCGTGGTACATATTTCGCAATAAAAGGTAGCCTATGTCCTTTCTCGGGTATCAAAATATCTCCATATCAAATTTCATGCAAATTGGTTCAGTAGTTTAGGCGTGATTGAGTAACAGACAGACAGACAGAGTTACTTTCGCATTTATAATATTAGTATGGATAATTAATCTATTTACCTTATATCCATCTTTATCTCTATGTTCATCTGTAGCAACAGAATTATCAAGTGCAGCGGACGACTTCCGACTGGCCACGCTCGGACGACCACGGATCTTTGGCCTGTTCACACTAGCGGATATAACCTGGTCGGAGGATCTTGATACACTGGTCGATACTGAGGTGCTCACTTTGCTTGGCTTACGGAGTCTTCTGCGGACATCTGGAAGAAAAGACAAAGTTTAAACTGGTTTTAACTTAAAATTGGCTTTATCTGACCAAAAATTTAATCTAGAGGGTTACCCTGATGTCCTAAAGCAGTATTAAATATAATGTGGAATAATGACAGAGATATATAGGTCTGTTTCTTCCCACACTGAAATTAATACTGCTTTTAGACATCATGGTAGCCCACGATTTTTTCCGTCAATTTGCCTTTAGTAAAACCATGTACGAGGCAAGAATTCGGAGTAAGGAAAAAGCGATTAGTGAAATTGACGTGAAAGGAAACCCAATTCTTTTCTGGTACTAAGGTTATAAGCTTTTGAAACCAAATTTTGCATGTCATTCTTTGTTAACACCCTAAATGACTAAGGGCTCCTGTAGTATACGTGACTTGTTTATTAAAGGTTATTTATTTACTTACACGAAAGTTTTTTTTAAACATGTACCTATATATTCTGCATAATATAGTCTAATTGAACAATTAAGGTATATAACGTAACACCATATAGTTATAAATCTAGATAAAATTAAGATTGCTATATAATTTTAGTCTGGTTTTGGCTAATTTTCATCCAGATTTGAATTTCGGTAACGCAACGTGTCGAAGTCAGTTTTTAACGAAAAATAATAAGTTTAGTTAGTATCACCGTTAATGTTATTTCATTTGATTTATAAGAACGCTCATTTACAGAAGTTAGAAAACTAACAATATCTAAATGAACAATTAATAATGGAGCTTTCAAGATAGCCTTAGGAAGTGGGGCGACATCTTCGCTCCAAATCATTTCAATGAGAACACCTCTTTGTCTCGAGATGTACTGCGACTTTTATAACGAATCTACTTACTAATGTCTTATTTATTTTTGATAAAATACGGTTAATTACTAGATTTATAAAAAGAGCAAACTAGAATGCAGTAGTAAAAGCTTACGTTTAGTAATAAACATTTTGATAATATTGTTGTTATGTTCATTTTTATAATAACAATCATGTAAATGTGTGTATCACTTTCTCTTTAAAAAAATAAAATACGAAATATTATAACTACAATTTTGAAGTAGTGATATATTGAAAAAAGAAATGGTAAAATATCACCATTTTCATCGAAGCTTTCATCGACCTTATTATAAAATATAGCTATTTGTGTGAATAAAGAATATCACTCACTTGAAGAATCTGTCGATGGGGCGATGACTGCAACTAAGAGTAGAACGGTGAACGTCCACCTTAACAATCTTGGTGGCCACTGCAACAAAGAAAGGATACATTACTTCAAGATAACTTAACTTCACTTAATCCCTTTAATTAAGTGTACAACTTAAACTAGCTTACACTCCTTTTGTGAACTTTTTAAGTAAAGTAACAAATGTAAGGTGCAAGTTCGGTACACTAAGTACTCTGTTAAGTTAATTTTTTGGAGGTGTTCTTAAAAATAAAGTTTTAAATTGGTAAGTGCATTACTTGAAAACGTCTAAATTTATTTGATTTAGGTTTAAAATAGCAATGATGAATTATTGTTAGAATAATAATCTATTGTCGAGTAGCTATAGAAAATAGTATCTACGTAAGGAAATATTTAAAAAAATGTTTTCAAATAACTTAAAAATAAATGTTTGTCAATTATCTAGTACATAATATAATTATGTAAATTATCATACAAGTTCATTCATACAAGTATTATGCCATCATCAAAATTTCCTATCAAAGACATCAAAGCCTTTGAAATCCCCTAATTTCCCAAGGCGAAACCTAATGCGCTTGTATACATTATAACGTAAAATTAATAAACAGGCGTACAGCGTATCCAAGATATCGCTGCACTATTAACTCGATCCCGGCACGAATACATAATTCATGATACGACACGTGTTTGTGAATATTGCATAAATATGTCTTAGAGTTTATTTTCAGTTTATCTTTCACGGATTATACGGATTTTCTTTGATTTTGGAAATAAACTAAAATTGTTAAAATTAGTACGAGATACAATATAATATGATTTTAGATAATACCTTAGTTTTTAATGTTATACAATACCTAATTATTTAATAAATTAAAACACGCCGTAATTTAATCTTACTATTGAAACAATGCTTATTGAGACTACGAATAAAACAGGTTCATTTCCGTATTTTTCACGGGGACAATTATAAGAAAAAACAAAACACAGCAGAATAATTTGAGTTACATCTTTCATAATTTTTTCAAAATCGGTCAAGTCGTTTATGAGTTTATCCATGGTTTATCCCTTACAATATTCCAAAAAACTATCAGTATAACTAACTTATCCATCAAAAACAATATTAATACGACTTCACCTGTTCCATAGCTCATAAAACCAAAATAGCAAACATTTGGAAATCATTTCCAACTTCTCCGTTCTAGCCAATTTTTGTGAGCCACTAAGGTTTACTTTTCCATTATATTTCTGCTGAATGTTTGTCCATTAGCAAGTTCGCTAGTTACGACTCTAGTTCTAAATTATCTATGGTTTCCATTTTACGAGGGTATTATTATCTATCTTAAAACATAATGTATGGAAAATGTGTTCCAGTATCTAGTTCAGGCACCAGTCTCACACTTGATTCTTTGTAAAGAAATAAATGTATAATTTATAAATTATCATTTATTCCTAACAACACGCTTCAATGCAACTTTAAAATGTGAGAAAAAGAACTCTTAACAATATCTCTATTCAAAAGTACTAAACTAAAAGTAGAGCAGAATAACTAAACATGGGCTGCCATCTTGTCTATGAATTTTGGTGTAATCAAGTGTGTTTTTTATTATTTTCCTCACATTTTTATTAACTAAGTACGATGACGAACGACACACCAGTTTTTAAATTGATTACGATGCTATAAATTTTTGTCCTAGTGACCTATATTTAATTATGAATTTAAAACGACTTCATCAGTGACTGCCTTAGTCATCAGAAACTTGAAAAACATGTATTTATATAGGTAGATCTAATTGTAATAAATCTAAAATACGTCATATTAATTGTCTACTTCCCTATCATGTATACTACTAGTTTTTAGTACTAGCTTCGTAATATCATTTTATCACATAAAAAGTACATTATCAAATTGCTTTCCAAAACTTCATTGCTGACCCTACCGTCAAAGGCGTGATTAATAATGCTAATACATCGCCCCAAGGGAATATTGCTTTCATTGTAATCAATGTAAACGAAACTTAGATTCCAATAAAGCCGGCCCCCGTTTATTACACTTTAAAAGTCATTAAGAATACATACTGCATTAAAACATAATACAGAGTAAGGACAAAGCCGTAGGCTCTTTTAATTTAAAATCACTACTCTCCGTACAATAGAGCGGTACGGTCTGCAAAAAAAGTAATTAAAAATTGTGAATGCATGAACTACGAATAATTTCTCTTTAAGATTAAAAACTTCCTGCTCTCTTTTCAGAGAGGAGTGTCATTTTGAACAATAAGGTATTTGAAGCCTTACGGTATGAAGCATCCTGTAGAGCTAATTTTGCGAAGCGTTTTTAGAATTAAACCTTGCAAATTAGTGACAAAAATGATTGCTATTTCAACGAATTTAAAACGTAATTAATATAATACAGCGTGCGTAGACAAGCTGAGATTGAGTTGATTACCTATACTAATATTATAAAGCTGAAATGTTTGTTTGTTTCAAAAACGCTCTAATCTCGGGAACTACTGGTCCAATTTGAAAAATTATTTATTTATTTATTTATGCTTTATTGTACATACATACCAGGGCAAACAAACTTAGACTATAATTTTATACAATAATAACACACGGGCACATATGCACGAAAAGGCGGCCTTATTGCTCAAGAGCAATCTCTTCCAGGCAACCCTGATTGTAAGGAATGTTGAACGAGTACGCGTTGGCGCAAATTCAATGTCTAAATTGATACATTGTACAAATAACTAATTTGTATACAATACAAAAACTATAAAATATAATAGAAAAAATAAATAAAAATAATATATATATATACAGTATTATATTTAAAAATAAATATATACAGATAACATAAGAATATAATAAATAAATATATATAAATACATATACTAAATATACCAAATAACACACAAAATATTATAATATAATAAATGATGTCTCATACAAAATATGATATCAAGAGATAAAATTAAATATAGCAACACAATATTATAATGATAAGAAATGGTTTTTAACCAGAGCTTTAAAACTACTAATATTTTTCGCCCGCCTGATGGATTCAGGCAGAGCGTTCCAAAGATGTATAGCACGAACAGTAAATGAGGAGCCGTAGAAATTTGAGCGATGAACCGGTGTAGAGAGAGTTAGAAGATTGGAAGAGCGAAGAGAGATAGAGCTATTTTCACTAAGATAACTAAACTGATTTTTAAGATAAACAGGTGTTTTAGGGTCAAACAGAACACAGTACAGAAGCTGAAGTATGTGGGCGTCCCGGCGAAGACGGATGGGGAGCCAGTTAAGTTTTTTGCGATATTCCGAGACATGGTCAAATTTACGCAATCCGAAAATAAATCTAATGCAGAAATTTTGCAGCCTCTCAAGGATGTCTAACTGGTACTCAAAAAGATCAGGGAATGAGGAATCGGCGTAGTCAAGGAAGGGAAGCAGAAGGGATTGGGCTAACGCAATTTTGGTGGAGATCGGTAGGAAGTTACGCAGGCGGCGCAACGAAGATGCACCAGCAAAAATTTTCTTGCGAATTTGCATGATGTGCTCCGACCAAGATAAGTTCTGGTCAAGGTACAAACCGAGGCTTTTAACTGTTTTGCTGAAAGGAATGCGAGAACCATCAACCACAACATCTGGCAAGCAATCCCATTTAATTTTGCTCATAAACGGCTTACTGCCAAGTATAATGATTTTAGTTTTTACGGGATTTACCTTCAAGCCATGTTCCTTGCTCCAATTGACGATGGCTGCGAGATCAGAATTAGTACGGAAAATCGCTTCAGGAAGTTCAGGCAGTGACACGTGCGAATATAGTTGGAAATCGTCTGCGTACATATGATAAGGAGAAGTTATGTTATTGGAGATAGAGTTGATAAATATTGAGAAAAGGAGAGGAGACAAGAGGAGACAAATTCTTTCAGTTTAAGATAGCCCATTTATTGAGGAAGGCTATATATCATCACTCACATCAATGCGGGTAAAACCGCGGGGCACGGCTAGTTATAATTATAAGCATGTAAAACGTAACATAGCGAAATAAAATATGGAGTTAAAAAATATTTTGTATAAGGTATTAAATGTTCAAACATAGACATAATCATTAAATATTTAAAAACACTAATCGCTAACATTTTATATAATGAAGAGCTTCTAAAAAGCTTTTAGCTTCTTACTAATGAACGTTTTACTTTTAACGTAGGTAAAATTTGTTTCTCGTTTAAGGTAATATGTATATTGTTTAGCTAAAATCACTCAAGAAAAGAGATATTATTACTACTACTACGCTTAACAATCCATACTAATATTATAAATGCGAAAGTAACTCTATCTGTCTGTCTGTCTGTTACTCAATCACGCCTAAACTACTGAACCAATTTGCATGAAATTGGGTATGGAGATATTTTGATACACGAGAAAGGACATAGGCTATCTTTTATTGCGAAATATGTACCACGGGCGAAGCCGGGGCGGACCTCTAGTATTTGTATATATTAATGCGATTATTATTATGCACTAGCTGTGTTCACGGTTTTACCCGCATTGCTCCGCTCCTATTCGTCATAGCGTGATGTTATATAGCCTTAAGTCTTTTTCAATAAATGGACTATTTAACAGTGTAATTATTTTTTATATCGGGTCCGTGGTTCCTGTTATAAGCACATTCAAACAAACAAACAAAACTCTTCAGCTTTTTATTATTAGTAAAGATTTAGAAATCTGTGCAAAATATTTTTTGTTCGAAACACAATTAATCTATTTTATGACGATAATTCTTACGTTTGAATCCATTTTAAACTCTTAAATACTTTAAAATCAAAATATGTTCCGGTAAAATTTCGTTTGATGCTAAAAAACTTGTCTTCTTACCTATATATAAAAATGAATCGCAAAATGTGTTGGTAAGCGCATAACTCGAGAACGGCTGAACCGATTTCGATAATTCTTTTTTTATTATATTCCTTGAAGTACGAGGATGGTTCTTATGTAGAGAAAACGTAAACATGTACCACGGGCGAAGCCGGGGCGGACCGCTAGTACATAATATATTTTACTTTGATTAACATCTTCCTTACGTGCTATCTATTACATTCCCTAGGTCAAAACCAAGTATTAGGATCAAGGTTAGGTATCCTAGACTTAAGGTTATTCCTAGATGTATTTGTTTCGATACCAGATGGTAATAGGTAATACTTAGCTCATTGTCAAGTTACTACCTTGATCGATGTTAACAACTTTGGTTATGTTAAGTTATTACACATTTTTATTATGTTTGTATATTACGTGCTAATTTGATAAAAATTCTGTTATAATAGGTATTTGCATTTTAATATTATCAGTTATAGCTTATACATATAAATAAAGTCTTGTTTTTATATAAAAAATAGTATATACTAGATACGGATTATCGATAATTTTCATTTGTATAATTATTTTTGTATTAATTTTAATTGTATTGTTTTGTTAATTGTTATTGATTGTAATATTATGGAGTCAAATAAAACAGTTTTATCTTTCTTATGATAATTTTCTTTCATTTTGAAATCTGCCCCAAAAAATATTAGTAGATTTCCGCCCGCGTTTTCAAATAAAAAACCCGCGTAGTTCCCGTTCCTGTTGGATTCCCGGGATAAAAAGAAGATCTTTGTCTTATTCTGGGTCTTCAGCTACCTAAGTACCGAATTTCATTGTAATCGGTTCAGTAGTTTTTACGTGAAAGAAAAACAAACATCCATCCATCCATCCTCACAAACTTTCGCATTTATAATACATATTAGTAAGATTGAACATTTTTTTTTACATTAAACATTTTTTTATTTTTCTGCTAACGCTACCCGTAAATAATTTTCCATTGTTCGCCATCGTCATGTCAGATTGTCAGACAATTTGATGAAGGGTTGATACTTACAGCTTCAGCGCTAATGGCTTTGGATTACTCCATCTTTAATTTTATGAGTTCTGCTAGAGACTTTAGCATTATATTTTTAGAGAATTTACAATTTTATATGAACTACTAGCTTTCCGCCCGCGGCTTCGCCCGAGTTTTCAAAGAAAAACCTGTTCCCGTAGGATTTCCGGGATAAAACCTATCCTATGTCCTTTCTCGGGTATCAAAATATCTCTATACCAAATTTCATGCAAATTGGTTCAGTAGTTAAGGCGTGATTGAGTAACAGACAGACAGACAGAGTTACTTTCGCATTTATAATATTAGTATGGATTATGTACTAGTTTTCCGGAGCATTTTAAAATGTATATGAAAGTATATGTTTTAGCGTAATGTTAAGTATGAAATATAAATTTTGACCGTAGTCTGTAAATACAAGATATATTAATTTCGATGAAAAAGTATTTTGTTTAGTTTTTAGTCATATTGCATGCTTACTAAGATCACTTAGGCTTAGAATTAAGAGTATTATCTATTTCTAGACAAAACTTCGACAAACATAGTTTCAGCGATTTTGACGTAAATGAACATAGGTGAATACATAAAAAAATACTCTGCCTTATATTTTATATACTCGTACTCTACAAGCAACATTATTTGATATCCATCTAAGTACTCTGCTCAAAGCTGTCGAAAAAACTCAATAACCCAGCTACCAGCTTCGGCTCTTTTTCTTTAGACAATAAGGTTCAAAGTTCCTTAGCAAAAAAGCTAATCTACTTTACAACTCCAGTATTAACAACATAGCGTCCAGTTAAACTAAATTTAATGTTATTATAGTACGCATGCGTTGTGCAAGGCCAAATGAAAGGAAAAGGAGCGAATTGAACCACAGAGTAGATTTATGTAGAGCCATTATTATGCTAGCTGACCTGACTAATATTAACCTGTGTTGTGCATAATCTATCAAACATGAAAAGCAGAATCAGTTAATATTATGCACATAGGTACTTGATTTTGCTTTCCGTTAAAACTTCTTTCAAAGCACTTGAAAACCCAAGAAAAAGTTTCAGTTATTTAGCCACTAATGACAATAGATATCCAATTGTTTATATTCTAATATCTGGAGAATTCTAGTAATTTCCTCTACTACTTCTACTTTGCTCGCCTCTCATTTTCGTTATTGAAGTAATATTACAAAATCGCCATTATAATAATAGGTACCTACCTACTCTCTGTAATCAATAATTTGACACATATTTATAAAATATTAGCTTTGTACATTAAACGAAACTCAAATCAATAGAATAATTCAATTTGTTCTATTTCATTGACTTTATATTTGATTTCGTGACAAAACGTAGCTTGTGTCTGTTTCCAAGGTCTTATGTCTTTGCTCAAATTAAAACATTACATTAAAATCAGAACACGGAGTCATTATTTTTAATTAATAGTTCACAGAAACTATGAAAAAGTTATATTGTAGTATATAGATTTTCTTACAAATTATTGTCATCAAAAGCATTATTTGTTGTAACATTTGTATTTTTCATTATTATGTTTTTTTTATGTACTTTATATGCCTCATCGTTCGCAACAAAAAACTTGTGCCAACGTCCTTTTAAACGGCCCTTTTTTATTTTCTATTAGTAAGTTTTACTGTTCGGATAGAACGCAATCTTTATCAAGACGAAAAACATGTTATTACTCATTATTTTTCGTCTTAACAAGTTTTTTTTTTTTATCAAAATGTAATCTCTATTTTTTATTAATCTGCGCAAATCACGATAAGGTCACACTGGTACTAAATAAGTGTCCCTTCGTCCAGCATACTCACCACAACTCACCATGGAATCCTGATATTTCATGAATGTCAAAAAACTGTTCT
>CAJQZN010009658.1:0-18746 GCA_907164685.1 Colias eurytheme | reverse complement strand
GGAATAGTTTTCGGTACTCATGCGCCGATTCCTCCTGGACTATATTAATCTGTAGCATTACTTGTAATATTTAACCTATACAGGTTAATTTTTTATTTGACTAAGGGCTGATTTTTCAATCCTTGGTTAAAACTTATTCGTCGAATAATTTATAAAACTACCATTTTAAAAACGTATTCTAATTGCCCGTATTTGACAGTTAACGTGACATTTTAATATTATCGTGTAATACTTTATTGGACGGATAAGTTTTAACCAAGTATTGAAAAATCGGCCCTAACTTTGATATTTTTGTGACGACTAAGATATTGAATACAGATTAACGACATACAGATTGATTAACATCTACATTATTTAAGTCTTTGTTTAGTGAAAGTATTATGGAAATATCTTGTTTTATAGTTAAAAGTGTATAAAACACAAGCCGATTTTACGGAAATCTTTAATCTGCTGTAATCAAATTAAAACGGCATGCTGTAGATATATATATATATTTGTCTAACAAAAAAACTCTTAATGGATATTTCAGCAACTCTATAAAAATAGATCCATTTAATTCATCGTATCACACAGCTACCGAAAAAACGAATCCCCTAAAAATGGAACGGGATTTTCTTTTCCACAATCGACAGTTTTGACGTCTACGAGTCTATAATTTATTCAAACGCTTGCCATTTCGCTCAAATAAAACTTGGAAAGTATTAACCTTACACCTTTAAAAGATAAATTATTTACCGAAAATATCTGCCTTTTAACGTCGAAGTACTGAATAATAAATATAAGTAATTAATAGCTATTTTTAATATGATTTTTTTTCACCTATTTGTAACCGGCTCCTTTAGACTCGAATTTGACCCACTTTTAAAGGACAGATTCAATTCAAACTTTACTCTTATCAAGGCTCGGTGACGATGAAATAATTTCATGAGATTTTCTCTAAATAATTAAAATATGTATTGTTTTTAAAGAGGTTACACTTTTAGAAGTTACAGTCTGTTTTCAAGTGTACAGTTAGAAGTCTCAGCAAATTGCAACGAATGTTTAAATTAGACTATGTTTTTATACATTGTATTGCCTACAGTCACGCTATTTATATTAATATATGAAAACCCGTAGCACAGTATCATAAATATATCATAACATGTAATCATAATTAAACGATAATAACGTCTATTCAATTAAAGCATCTGATGTGCAATTATGATTCAATATTGCATAGCATAACGACATCGATTAAGCTGTAAATTGCATACAACTAGGTATTAATCATTGAGTTACTATGTACTACGTACTAGAGAGGCCATCGCTACTACACTTTTTCTTACACAAGTTAGAGTCAATCGTCTCAAACCATTTTTTTTGTTACATTGATTTGTTTTAATTGATAAGTTTATTCATATTTTTTTAATAAGATAAACAATATTTATTTGTTACATTGATTGGTTTTAATTTATAAGTAATAATAGGCAGAATATTTGCAAATTGTATGACTCACTAGCCGCCCCGCGCCGCCGCGCTTGTCGCACAGATTTTGTTCGTGGTGTCCTCTCTATAATAATACCTCAATCGTATTAATAGCTGTATATATAATCTATTTACTCTTGGTATGTATGGAATGTGTTCACATTAACATCAACATTCACAGATAATATAATACTATGTTTACATCCTCGTGTATACAACTGTTCCTGCATTTTCTGAGAATTTCCACTATGAAACATTTGACCGCATATTTGCTTAGAACTAGACATTACTTGCGGGTTTTGCTCTTGGATTAAAGAATATAAATATAAAAATTTGTTTTGCTTTGAAAGATGTTCAAGTTTATACATTTTTTGAAGTTATGGTTGTATTTAAAACTGGCAGAGCAACAAACATAATATTGATATAATTTCTTATAGAGCGTTATATTATGCATATTAAACATCATGATAAGTTCAATATCAAACAGACAACAGCTTAAGAAGCTGTGAAAAAACATTATCAAACAGATAGATACTAGATACCTACTAACTATTACTAATTTTCAAAATCTGTTCAGTAAATTTTGCTAAAAATTTAACGAAACAATCAAAGATCAAATCATTCCCGTGTATAATTATGATATTAATATTATATAGTGTTGGTCAGCTGGTTATGTAATATTCTAGTAATAGTTAGTAAATATTATAAAATTGAAGAGTTTGTTTTGCTATCATCACGCTAAGATAAACAGTAGCCGAGCAATGCGAGTAAAACCGCGGTGTACAGATAGATCTTGCATATATATAGTAAAAAAATGGGTGCGTGTACTAGTGTACACATGTAAGAAGTGAAACTTCTTTATGACCTTATTTTTCAAATAATAATTTACTAACTTTATGCAACTTTACAGAAATAGGTACGTCGAATCACGCGTGGTAGGGATAAGAAAAAGATGGCGCGTAACGGAAAAATGTCACGCGTAACGAAAAAATGTTACACTAAATTTTTTTCCAACCCCGATAAAGAAGTTTCACTGCAAAACTTGCTAAACACATATTTACTTACAGGCACTACAAGCTAGAGGCAGAAATAGCGATGATGACGTGGCGTGTGAGTTGGAGCGACGTGCTGATACCTGGGGGCAGGCTCAGGGGCAGCCTGCACTCGCTCGTTCGAAGGTATAGCACTGGGGTGAGTGCTGTGTCCATATTTCATGAAGATGTGTTTTAAATAATTGAAAATTATAATAAAATAATTTAATGTAAATTGATATTATTAAATATTTAAATTATTGATATTGAGATTATTTAAGTATTTTTAGAAAGTTATAATTAAAAGAAAATTAGTACTATTTCTATAATTATTATTAGTACTTAGCTCGCTGTGCAGAGATTTAATTTACGAATAATTTCCGGGAATCCGGGTTAGCAGTTGTTAGCTAGATAAATGTGATGAGATTAAAGTGTCAGTATAATCTCCGATCTATTCATAGGGAGATCTCAATTTTTACTTTCTAAAAGGGAATATTGTCTAACAGATAAAATAAAAGATTGAGCATTTAATTCAATACCTAGATATTATATATTATAAAAAGTAATCATTCAACATTAATAGTTACCAAAATAAGTAATTGAAGTCATGTTTGCATTTTTTTAAGTGTTAAAACTAAATAAACTCCATTCTATCAAAACCTATACATCCACAGACTGCATATTCCGACGAAGCAATTTCCCTTGCTGGCGACCGTCAAATATACGCCCCTTGTGCGTTCTACAAAGGCTGCCGGGTCGCTGTCAAGAAGGTTGACAAACAACGCATAGATCTCACCCGACCACTACTACTAGAACTAAAAAAGATGAAGGATCTAGAACACGATCATTTGGCTCGGTTCTTCGGTGCGTGTGTAGATCCGCCACACTGCTGTATATTGACTGAATACTGCCCGAAAGGTTCATTGCAAGATATATTGGAAAATGATACTATTAAGCTTGACTGGATGTTCAAAGTCAGCTTGATGCATGATATTGTGCGGGTAAGTGTTTTGTTTTTTAGTTCTTTGCGATTTGTGACTTTTTGATATTTAAAAATGTTGAAATGTTGATCCGAACTATAATAGCCATCTTAGGCCACATCTCAGCTTACCATCAGGCGAGATCGTGGTCAAGCGCTTCCCTATCAGGCAATAAAAAAATAGCCATCTTGAAGTAAGAAGTGGTATTAATTATACTTATTACAATATTTTAAATATGAAAGTATTTTTCTTTCACATAAAGTAATTTTTATAATATAATTGAAGTAAAACTTCTTTATCGGGGTTGGAAAAAAATTTAGTGTAACATATTTTTTTCGTTACGCGTGACATTTTTCCGTTACGCGCCATCTTTTTCTTATCCCTACCACGCGTGATTCGACGTATTTCTGTGAAGTTGCATATAGTAAATTATTTTTTGAAAAATAAGGTCATAAAGAAGTTTCACTTCTTACGTGTACGTACACTAGTACACGCACACATTTTTTATTTATGTATAAAGAGATAGAGAGAGTAACCGCATTGAAACGGAAACCTAATAATGAGTATAAATTATAACGCTGTAGTTTTTATCAAAACATACCCTCATATATATTCACTTTGTTAACTAAAGTTTTGATTTAACGATATTCATACGTAGAAATTGTTTAACAAGATTATTGCATCCCATAAAATAAACTTCGACCTCCATAAATTGTGGGAATTGCAAATGTGAAACCTTAAATGGGATTCCGGACCCGGATGGGATAGTGGGATTAGGATCCCACTCAATCATCTGACTATGAATTAGTATGATGTTTATTTATCATAGCAAGCTGTAGATTTATTCAATGACTATTGAAAATATAATTTCAATAAATATTATGAGGGCGATGAACGATTTGATTTAGTTCGTTTGTTACGAACTCTAAAATAACTTAATCGTTGTTAAAAATTCTGTTTCCATAGAAAGTTTTATGGTTTAATGAGCGATATTCTTCTCTTAAGAAAGCTAGAAGGGTGGAACTTTCACTGATATCTTATACGTAAGGATTTATACAGATTAAAAATGCTTTCAAAATATAGTTTGCAAATGCATAAATTGTCAGTTCATCATAGAGCTATAGAGTAATAAAAGGTCCTGTTGAGAAATAAAAGGTCAAAGACGATGATAACTCACAAAAAAAAACACAAAAAGTGTTTCAGAAAAATAACATCAAGGAAGAGCTTCATATATCTCACATTCAGGTCACTTATATCAGATTCTACACGTCTTTGTTCCCAAATTAATTGTCCCTTTGTTTTATGTTTACTGAGAAACGATATCATTTGATAAATGTTGTTGTAAACTGAGTTATCCTTTGTTAGTATTTGGAACAAAGACTAATTGATATGGAAAATTTAAATGCAGTCTTTATTGGCACGGTTTAGTGCGGTTTTTAATTCGATCATTTTTTAAACATGTTATATATTACGTTTAAATAATTAAAAACCTGTATAATTGATACATTTTAGCGTTTCATGTTTTTTTTTAACTCATATAAGTGTTTGATATTTTTATTCCTACGTGATAGCACAGATAATATAATACTAGATGACTTATTCATACAAATAACCATCAGTTTAATTTTATTATATGAACTATAACTATGTATTTGTTTTAGGGTATGCATTATCTACACGGAACAGATATAAGATCTCACGGAGCGCTCAAGTCAAGTAACTGCGTAGTCGATTCCAGATTTGTACTTAAAATCACAGATTTCGGCCTAAATGCTTTGAGGGTGTCCGAAAAGGACGCAAGGGCTCATAGCTATTGGACCCGTAAGTATATTTTAGCTTACTTACTTCTTAGCATTCATTTTTCACCAAATAATAATTTAAAATACAAACTTTTTTATTGACTACGAACCATGTCGTTTTCTTTTTATCGATCGATCAATCTAGAAACCTGTTATCTAAGTACCAAAGAAGATTATTCAATAGTATGGTAATCGTAATTGAAATTGTAATAATGATTAAATTCAGTGCCCAATATCTATCATTTAACAATATTTGTGTTGTATAACGTTAACCTCGGTTACCTAAATTGTAACATCATATTATATTTTTTATTACAAAATTTCAATATTATTTTTTGTAGTGAAACTTCTTTAGAAGCGTTTAGGGTAAAATTTCAAGGTCGCGTCATGGCAATACCGTCACGTCAAGGAGTAAAGCGACGATTTTGGTATCTTTAAATCTTGTCAAAGAAGTTTCACTTCTGATACGTGTGCTCGGCACACTCGCTCTTTTTTATTTCACAAAATCAAATTTAAAAATATGTTGCATATTTCGCATCTAACACGACTAAAGTTACACTATATCCTACTACTATTATAAAGGCGAAAGTTTGTAAGTATGGATGTATGGATGTTTGTTACTCTTTCACGCAAATACTACTGAACCGATTACAATTAAATTTAGCACACATATAGAGGGTAACCTGGATTAACACATAGGATAGGTTTTATCCCGGAAATCCCAAGGGAACGGGAACTATGCGGGATTTTCTTTGAAAACGCGGGCGAAGCCGCGGGCAGAAACCTAGTTTTATATAAATTAATAATGCTTAGGTCTCCTCTGGACCTCCCCCGAGCTCCTCCGCACAGCGTCCCCTCCCCCCGAGGGCACGCAGAAGGGAGATGTGTACTCCTTCGCGATCATTATGCACGAGATTGTGAATAGACAGGGAGTCTTCTGGCTTGGACCTGGCATTGAAATGTCGCCGAAAGGTATGTAACATATGTGGATTTATACAATTTATTATAGGTATATGTTATAGTCTTAGTCAATTTGAAATTTAAATGCTTTTTTTTATACAAACATTAAATCCAATTTGTGAAAGCTAGAAAGAATAAATAAAAATAAATATTTTCAGGAAATTTTCACACACGGCACGATCTGATCCCATACTAAGCTTTAGCTTGTGTTATGGAAAACAGATGGCTGATAAACATACATATATACATATATAATTTTAAATAAAAACTTATATAGATAATTAACACCCAGACACAGAGCAAACATCTATGTTCATCACAAAAATATTTGCCCCGGGTGAGAATCGAACCCACGACCTCTGGCTTGGAAGGCAGGGCCACTACCAACCTAGCCAACCGGTCAGTCAAAGTAAATAAGTGCGCCTTCACATGAAATTATAAGAATAGCTTCAACAAAAATGGCTTCCGACGAGGAAATATTTCAACAACAAAGCGGGAATAATCAATGCACATTGCTGGTGGTTGTACATCACAGATATAATTTGTAAAGTTGAACAAAACGCGGGCGAAACCGTGGGCGGAAAGCTAGTTTAGTTTCACAATAACTTTCATGTAAAACTTCATGTAATATAAAATAATTCCACATGACATTGAAAGTTCCTCAATCTACGTTGTTAGGCAGATGTGGTTCAATCTGCTTCGGTTGCAGCGTATACTAATTACTTCCATACATAACCACTAGATTGCATATTCATTATGTGAAATGAATGCGAATGTAAGCTTTATTGCTGTGAACTTAAACTGTAGATCGTACTTATATAATATATTATATAAATGTAAAAGTTTGTATGTATGGATGTTTGTTACTCTTTCATGCAAAACTGCTGAATCGATTTTCATGTTTGGCACACATTAAGAGGGTATCTTGGATTAGGATAGTTTTTATCCTGCAGATCCCACAGGAACGGAAACTATTCGGGTTTTTCTTTGAAAACGCGAAGCCGCGGGTGGAAACCTTGTAAATGAAGATAACCTTATTTATTTAGGGTATATTTTTATCACGAGTTAAAGTATGTATGCATCGGTTTCGTATTTTTGTAGCCGCATTTCTTATGTTAGCCACTTATTTGAATTGTATTATTATTCTTGTTCTAAGACTTTACTGATGCAACTATAATATTTTACTTATGCTATAGCTTATGTAGCAAATGGACCTTGGTTTAATACAATCGCGAAAAACAAAGCAGTTACAATAAAATTTGAAAATGTGTACATATGAATATGTACAGTGTACACGTCGAGGGATTAAAATAAATATAAAACAACATGACATAGAATGCTTAGAGAAATGCAAAAGCAACACAAATTCTTACAATATTCTATCGTGCAAAGCATTCTCTTATTGACTCACTATTTATAAAATTTATATCCTTATCCTTAAGAAATAAAGGAGAAATTCCTTCATTCTTCAAAAAGTTAATGTCGAATTCCTGCTTTTCAGAGATAGAAAGGGTCATTAAAGGCTTTATGGGTAATAAAATATCACGCAATCGTAGTGACCGCATTTCGCGGATGTGTTTTATCTAAAATGTGGCATTTATTTATTTTTATGATGAGTTTTCGTTTATGTTCTGCGTATATGAGATTATGTATGGCATGTCTCTTATACCTGGAATTCATTGAAGAAATAAGTCGAGCTTATTGTTTGAAAATATGAGTCCAGCATCAATCATATTTTTTCGACATTCATGTTTGTATTGATTGGTATTAAGTTAATTAAAATTGTAAAAAAACAATTTACTATACCATGATTTTTTTTAATTATTTCTCTCATTGTTTTAGAAATGGACTAACAAGTAGACAGTATTTCACTTGCTTAACCTTAAAACTACGACTCAGATTTATACAGTGAAAGCTACATTTTTTCATAGATCGCAGTTTCAATTTAATTTTTTACTTATATTCTTCCTTATATAAGAAACATACCATGTGTGTTGGTTGGTCTGTTGGTCTTAGCCTGATGATATTATATAGCCTTCCTCGTTAAATCTAACACCGAAATAATTTTTCAAATCGGACGAGTATAGTTCTTGAGATTAGCGCGTTCAAACAAACAAACTCTTCAGCTTTATACATTAGTATAGATAGATAATAATTAGTTACAATATAATATTACACACAATTGTCTTACAGAAATCATAGAAGCCGTGATCAGCAGTGGCATGCGTCCAAACACAACCCATCACCGATCTTGTGAAGCAGACGATGCTACAGAACTCATGCGCCGATGTTGGGCAGAAGACCCTACGGAGAGACCCGACTTTGGTCACTTGAAGCACGCTATACGACGGTTAAATAAGTATGTTCATTGATGTATTATTGATCAACAAGATTTATTTATTTATTTAGGTCAACCAACGTTTGTTTACATTACCAATGTAAAAAAAACACTTATTGGTAAACTCAACATGCGAAAAATAAGTTTAAAAGTAGTAAAGTAGATTTTGAATTAGAATCAAGGCAAAATTGTCCGAAAAAAAACTCTGCCAGCGTGTCTATTAGGTAGAGTTTTGTTATGAGCATTTTAATAGACTTTGAACATTACTACGTCGAAATAAGGTGCTAAATTCAATTAATGTTTTATAAAACGCCGTTTGATCAATTTTAGAGCAATGGTAAGACTATTTTTATTGTGGTAGAACAAGCAAAAGTTAACAGTGCTGTTATGTGGTTACTAACGCTATAAACACTATTATTACTGGAGGTTCGTTGCCGTCAATATTATTTATGACTGTAATAAGTGAAAATAGATCCACTAGTAATAGTCTTGTAGTAAATCAGAACTTAGGTTTTACTTTCAAACTTTATTCGATTTAGGATTTCACAGTCCGTTAAGTTTCAGGATATGAAATGCATCTGTTGAAGAAAATTTTAAAAGTTTGCATACTGTGGCTGATGCACCAAAAGAGATTTTAATACACGAACCAAGTTTGGAAGAAACTTACGTTTTAGTAACTTTAAGAAGGAGTATGTTCAGATTCTTGAAAGTTTCAATACTTATGGTAGTTCAGCATATTTAATTCATAGTTGCAAATTCTTGGATTTGTAGCTGTTGTACGTTGACGTAGATGAACAAATTGGGATAAAATTTACAATTTAGGTGTAGACTATAGCCTAAAAATTGGCCTATAGTTATTATTATTGGTAGAAAAGGTATGCTCATGGCATGGCAATGAAAATGTTTTGAGGGGCGATGTACATTATGGCGTACATATATGGCGTGGTATAATGACTACATAGTATAATATCTTCTTTATCGTAGATGCTTGACAGAGTGATCGTGGTTAAGATGATGATGCTCTATTCCTGCTATATGTTGTTATCCAATTCTTTGTTCGCCCCCGTCCCATATATAATACCATTCCTAGTTATATTGGTATATTGTTATTTTATATTACCTTTTATTTCTAGGTCACAAGAGAGCAGCAACATTCTAGACAATCTGCTGTCTCGTATGGAGCAATACGCCAATAATTTGGAGTCTCTAGTCAGCGAGAGGACGCAAGATTATTTGGAGGAAAAGAAGAAATGTGAGGAACTGCTGTATCAGTTACTGCCTAAGTAAGTTCTTGTATTTGATTTCTGGTGTTATTGATATGCGCTAAGTGTGTTGTTTTGATATGTAATCTTTTTTTAAATTTCCTGATGATGAATAAATTATCCCTTTTCCATGCCAAAATTACCATGGTCTCTGTTTGTTTTTTTATTTGTAAAATGGGTAATGGTAACTTTTGTAATTTACCCCAGAATTCTTCTTATTATAGAGATTTGTGCTTTGAATGTTTGACGTAAATTTAAAAACTACGCCATCAATTAAAATAAATATTTAACCATTAGATAGCTACTTAACCGAGTCACATTTGCTATTTTATCTCGGGTAATCGTTGGCGAAGATGTTAAAGCTTTAGCTCTATTAATTTTAGGATCCGCTCCGCTCCAGTTGGTCCGTACTCCGTGATGATTATGTACTCTATAGCCTTCCTCGATGAATGGGCTATCTAACACCAAAGAATTTTTCAAATCGGACCAGTAGTTCCTGAGATTAGCGCGTTCAAACAAACTCTTCGGCTTTATAATATTGTTATTAATAGATTTAATCCAGATAATTAACCCAAAAAATTTCACCCAAGACGCTTTCTTGACTTATATTTATCCCTCAGGTCAGTAGCATCACAGCTAATCAACGGGCAGTCCGTAGTAGCAGAAACGTTCGAACAAGTGACGATATACTTCTCCGATATAGTTGGCTTCACCGCACTCTCTGCGTCCTCCACGCCGATGCAAGTTGTCGATCTGCTCAACGATCTGTATACGTGTTTCGATTCGATTGTCGAGAACTATGATGTTTATAAGGTTGGTGGTATCTTTATTTTTTATTTTTGACGTGACAACGTCTTATAATTCGATAAAGCCGGCTGCACGCACGAAAAAACATGACTCATGCGGCGTTACCTCGCTCTGAGGCGTTCCATGTAAGGCTTGAAGTGCAAGCGAGAGCGCGGAACGAGCGACAAAGAAGCTCCATCAGTATTTTCTTAAGACGTTGTCACGTTCAACTATCGTCAGTAAACCGACTTTACAGACAACCAATTTTTTTGTAAATAGGGAAGCGCTTCTCCAATATCTCGCCTGATGGAAAGCTAAGATGTGGTCTAAGATGGTACGCGCTTCCCTAGTAGGTACCGGTCAATCTTCGATTGAAGACCCCCATAGTAGTAAATAATATGTAAATTAAGTTATATGTATTTGACGGCGCCACCATCAAAGTTTAAAAAAAATAATTAACGGTGAATCAATATAAAGCCTCGGGTCATTCGTTCGCCGACTGTTGTCCAGTGCACATCTGTCACGAGCTTACTATAATTTATTTCTGATATTTAATTTATTTTTATTAATTGTGATAATTATGATATACCAAGTGATTGTGTGGAGACCTTTGTGTCCTTTTTTTAAAACAACCTCGGAGACTGAGCCTACATATTGATTGTTGTGTTTAAAGAAGGTAATTTGGGAACCTTGTAAGATAAGGGTATTTCTATCAATTTTTTTCCATTAAATTATTTTTGTACTAAACTTATTAAAACACGTTCAGTAGAAAAAAATAGTTAAACTGGATAGAATGTATAGAATTATAATTTAATCAACAGTTTGAAATTGCAGGCGTTTTCGAGGCAATTTATGAGATCTACTAACCAATAATTTAATCAATTTGATACAAATAATATTAAACTATTGTTTTCTATCAACAAAAATATTTCATACGTTAAATATAAGAACCATTGTGCACACGTAAGTTTGTCACGTCTTCAAGACAAGTAATCGATTCACAACAAATGTTCAATGCCATGGAAAAACAAATGAGTTGAAACGAGAATATGAAGAAAAACTATACAAGAAGATATTATGTTACCTACATTCAATTTTAGAAACCTATCTACGTAAAATTCAACTATTTAAACGTCAAAGTAAGATGGCATCATTCAATTATCGTGAGCGAAAAAGAGACAACTGAAGTAAATTAGGGATAATAAGCCACGTTTCGGCTTTCCACTCCCAGAGCACAAATAACCTATTTACACCTAATCCTTACTTATAATAATACTAGTGGTCCGCCCCGGGTTCGCCCGTGGTACCTACATGTTTAAACTATCCTATCTCTCAAGTTGGATCGAACTGCACATGGTGTGCGAATTTTATTATAATCTGTTAAGTGGTTTAGGAGTCCATTGAGGACAAACATTGTGACACGAGATTTATATAGTATACTAGCGGTCCGCCCCGACTTCGCCCGTGGTACCTACATATTTAAACTATCCTATCTCTCAAGTTGGATCGAACTGCACATGGTGTGCGAATTTTATTATAATCTGTTAAGTGGTTTAGGAGTCCATTGAGGACAAACATTGTGACACGAGATTAAGATTAAGATAATTGGTCTAACGTGTGAATTTCGTCGTCAAATCACAAGTATATGTGTTTAGTATTCTATGCCATTCACGAAACCTTGAATCAATAACAAACTGAAATATACTTTTCATTCAAATTCTCTTGTGATTGCGTTATATTTCAATTATTTTATGATGAATATGTGAAAGAGGATTGGACTTGGACTGGCTGATGTAATTTGCGTTTTTTGTTTGTTGTGAAAAGATTTGCTGATTTTTTGCTGTTGGTATGCCGTATGAATAAGCAGCAAATTGAGTTATACAGTTATCTTTTTATATCGTCTGTATTATACATCACTACATAGTATAAAACAAAGTCGCTTTCTCTGTCCCTATGTCCTTTTGTATGCTTAAATCTTTAAACCTACGCAACGGATTTTGATGCGGTTTTTTTTAATAGAACGAGTGATTCAAGAGGAAGGTTTTAGGATATAATTTATTAGGTTTTAGACAAAGTGGGCGAAGCCGCGGGCGGTAAGCTAGTAATACATACCTAATATATTGTCTGTAATACTGGAGATATTGATACAAAGCATAACCACTATGACATAATATAGGACATTTTTTAGGACATTTTACATTACATTCACATTGTAGTAGATTTACAGTGTATATTAATTTATAAATTGTATCGTATTATCCTGAATTTGTTAAACTAGCATGGTTTTCAATAAAATACACACATTTAATCAAGCATGATTTTCTAGAGACTGCAATTTCATACAATAAAATTATTGAAATATATTTTAACAAATATTTTATTTTATAGAAGCGTTCATCAATGAATCGGAAGATATTATTTCATACATTAGCCGATATTGGAGCCGCATCTCTCCCGCAGGAAATTGTTAAGTGCAGCATTTGCAATTACTTAAGCGTTTCGTTTACAATTGGAAAAGCCATTTTTAAATATCTATGGTTGAAAAGTTGTATAATAAATCGATGTTTTAGTAGTTGAAATCTATATATAAATCTCGTGTCACAATGTTTGTCCTCAATGGACTCCTAAACCACTTAACCGATTATAATAAAATTCGCACACCATGTGCAGTTCGATCCAACTTGAGAGATAGGATAGTTTAAATATGTAGGTACCACGGGCGAAGCCGGGGCGAACCACTAGTATATTATATATTATTAAATCTAAACTTTTGAGATGATTTTTTATTCTGTTCAATTTGGATCATTGTATATTGAAAGATAAATATTTTTAGAGATGTAGTGATTAAAATGCTTGTGATTGACATTGTATTATTTATTTTACTTAAGATAATTACTCCTAAGCAATATAATTCCGAGAATATTCTTTCGAGGAGGAGCATATTTTTAAGAAAATATTTACTGTTACAATAACAAGCATCGATCACAATATGTTTGGTGAATCAAACATTGAAGAAATAAAATCAAAGTTCAAAGAAGTAGGTACATTGATATGTCCTTCTGCGAAATTTTTATAGAGCGTAGATCAGTACTTAACCTTTGTGGGCCTTTGACCTTTGTTCAGAAAAAAGCTGAATTGATAGCTTATTTTTCAACCGAATTCAAAAGAAGGATGAGTTTCTCAATTCTACTATAATTCTGTGTGTTTGTAACATCAGATGACTGGGTGAACAGATTTTGATTGTTTATTAATTGTTCATAAAATCTTTTTAACCCGCTTTTATTACCTTCACTTGTATGTTTGAATAATTAATAAAATATAATAATAATTGAGACTCAATTTTGGCCCACTTTATAGTTTAAACGGACGGATTTAAAACTTTGTACACTTATCAATATTCGGCGACAATACTATAATTTCATGAGATTATATTCTTATTAATTCGTGTTCATTTTATTATAGGTATTTATTATTTAACGCTTTTTAACATTGAAGTAATAACCCAATTATTGGCGAAAAAATATTTTCTGAACCACTGTTCTGATATTTTCATTAGAATTGATAGCCCTTTTGACTTTTTTTCCGTACCACAATATTTTTATTTCTTTATTACCCAGGTGGAAACCATAGGCGACGCATACATGGTAGTCTCCGGTCTACCAGAACGAAATGGTACGAGACACGCGTGCGAAGTCGCGCGCATGGCACTAGCTTTGTTGGACGCGGTTCGACGCTTCAGAATACGGCATAGGCCGCAGGATCAGTTGAAATTGAGGATTGGATTGCATTCTGGTGAGTTATTTTTAAAAACTTAATATGTTTTTTTTTATATTATACTATGAAATATTAAAAAAATGTAATTTTATCTATATTACCTTAGATGATTATTTGTTTTTTCACTTTAATTAGTAATATCTTAAATCTCTCTAATAGTTAATTTATTTTAATGTTGTATGTTAAAAACGAGATTATATCAATATTGGTTATATTACAATGGAAGTAAAAACTCGAAAACTTTAGTTAAGCTGATTTTAACATGCCTAGTACAAAAAAGATATAGGTATTTTTATTTCGCTAATGTCTATCCATACTACATTAATATAAAAAATGTTTTAAGTATTTACAGTTTTAAGTAAATAAAGAGTAAAAGAGTATTAAATACATCACAATGTAGTATGTACGAACATCAAAGAATATATTGTAAAGCGTCACAAATAAAACGCCGTTGCTTTGATGAAAAGCTATTCATATCAAATAAGTTCTTTTGAATGTATAAAATATGAGGGAAATGTATGTCTTGTAAAATTTTTCCCTAGTTACGCATATCAAAGGTATACAGATTGACTTCGCACTACGTTGTTAGAAAATATGATAATTTTCATGTTTTATGTGTTCCTAATTTTCACTAAGAAGATTTTTGTATATTATTTTATTTATGCGCAGTAGGTTGAAGATAACCGTAGAACCGAGGGGTCCTGGGTTCGATTACCGGTGGAGACAAAGAAACTAAAATGTCTCTCTCTGCCAGTACACAGAAGGCCGATCACCTACTTGTCCGTAAAGAAAATTGATCAGTGAAACAGATGTATGCATAATGCATCTGCCCCTTACCCCACGAGGGGACACGGGAATTTACCTTTTTTATAATTTTATTAATCTATAAAAACTTCTTTTTTAAGGCCCTTGCGTAGCCGGTGTAGTCGGTTTGAAGATGCCAAGATACTGTCTGTTCGGAGATACAGTGAACACAGCATCCAGGATGGAGTCTAATGGAGAAGCTCTGAAGATCCACGTCTCTCCTACCACTAAAGCTTTGCTCGATACTTTTGGAACGTTTAAACTGGAGTGTAGGGGGGAGGTTGCTATGAAGGTACGTAAAAGTGGATATATATTCGAGTATTGTACATTTTGTCCAAAAATATAAGTTGTTTACATTGAGGTATTATTACTACACAACGAACAAAATTAGTTATAGATAGATATATAAGCGATGTTTGAGACGCTTGGCTCTAACTCGTGTTACAAATAGTGTAGTAGCGATGCCCTCTCTCGTAGTACATAGTAACTCAATGGCTGTATAAGTTATTACTATACTGAATATTATGCTTAAAAACAATGTTATAGTGTATTATTTACGTTATCAAAACACAACGTCTTTTTGAACTTGGAATGATCTAGAAAGTTGGTATGATTCGTTGGTAGATTTGCTTTGTTATTAATTGCTAACATTCCATTCCCCATTAAACTATGTTAGTGTGTATATATTTTTGTGTAATTAATTTATTTTCGAGTGTACTTAATTTCAAATTATTTCATACTCAAAATAGGTATGAAATAACTTTTTTGACAAAAGCGATCTGATAGAACGTTTAGGGTGCACTCACACACATCAGTCACCGTCACGGCACGTCACCGGACAGGATTAAAAAAAAATATGTATCAATAGTTCTAGTATGACTCTGTTCCCACACGACAGTCGCCGGCACGAAATCTATCAGTGACGTCACCGGTCAGGCACGTCAAATAATCTTTCCATACATTTATCATACTTTTATCCCCACTCACCCGGTGCCGTCACGTCTCAGTTCAGTCAGCGTCGTGCTACCGTCAATAATTGCTACATGTTCTCTAGCGTGACACACGTCTAATCACTGACTAACCTGATGTATGTGTTCAATGATTCAGTCAAACCGGCGACGTGACTGACGGACAACATGACGGTGACTGGTGTTTGTGGATACGTACACAAACCGTCACCGATCAGTCATCGGTGACTTGACGGTGACTGATGTGTGTGAGTGCACCCTTAGTCTCCAATTTCCCTGAACAAATATGTATTTTTATTACAAAATGTAAATTTACATAATCTTGATTGCTATTTAATGCTGAATAACCATAAAAATGGCGAAGCGTGATCAAAATGAAGAGAATATGAAATGCATTAATCTTGCGTGCCTTGAATTTGTTAAGCCATTGTATATTTCGCTAGACTTTCGTAATTCACTCGCACATTATAATAATTGGAACTCGAAAATATTTGTCTGCTAGACACTAAAATATCTCTCACACGAAAATAAATTAAATCAAGCTTTTTCGTCTCAAAATGTCTCTGATTATTGTTTGCGTATTTGTATTTGTTTAGACTATCAACGAATCTTACCGATAGACACCAATAAAAGTTTCTCAAATTAGCATTATCGCAAGTAACATTCCTTTTTGTTTTAGGGCAAGGGAATTCTAGTCACGTATTGGTTGTTGGGCGAACTGGAGACCGCGCCTAAGGAAAAACCTTTAGTTAAATTACAGGCGCAATCAATCAATAGCGGATCTCTATCGCACTTGAGCCCGTTTAGGCAGAAATTGGACAATAGTTCAAGATCGTCCAGTCGACGAGGTTCTGGGATAATCCAGCAAAAGACTGACGTCATGAAATTGGAGAAAGAAGCACAACCGTTGCTCCAAGTGGTCAAAATGCAAAGGCAACTATCCGATCCAACAGAACCGGTTGCTAATGGCGACCACAATGAAGATACGGATAAATTCAGCGTCACAAACTCCATATCTTTGAACGTGAATTCCTTGAACCACAATTCTGTGAATCAGAACAGCCATCCGAAAGTCAAACTGAAGGATTGTCAACTAAATTCGATCAACCATCTGTCGAAAATAGGGAATAATAACTGGTTGCCTAAATTGGCGACAGCTAATTCGTTCGACAACGGAATAAAGAAGGGAAACCAGTGTCTTAAGGACTATAGCAGTGTTCCTTTATTGTCCAAAACGGATAAGCCCAATGATTCGGTTGTGTGAGTGAATGAACTTTAGGATTTGTGACTTATAGACTTTCTTATGTATATTAAGATAGTGACATGTATTAGACGATAGCCCTCTTATAGAAGTAGATAATGTACTGATATTTAGATGGGAATTTTAAATGTATCAGAGAGCTAAAGCTCTTTCTCTCTGTAGAAAATAATGACGGTAGTTTTTCGTTCTAACAAAAAATGTCTCAGTCTTTTTTCTGATGCTTTTAAAAACTGTGGTATCTACTATCTCTATAGATTTTACGACGTGTTAGAAATTTTGACAAATTGAATGGTAACTTACCATGACATACTACAGGAAATGAAAGATGTGTAGACTTAATTTCGACTCTATTGTAATAGGAATAAAATTGTAAATACACTATTAGTCAATCTTAAACTAGGGTATATTTGGCATTATTGCCGTCTGGTCTAAATAAATCGTAGTCAGTGCGTATTAATATTTTTAGTACTTAAATGTTTTTAACGAATGTAAATATGTTTGAAGAGGTCGATGTTATTATTAATGTTTCAATTTTGAAAATTATATTGTATAGTGTCGTTATATTATTATGATAAAATTTATTTGAGTAAAATGTCTTTTTGGCCTAATAAAAACAATATTCTTAAATAAAACGAATTGCTAGCAAACTTGATATAAAAAAGAACGTTTGTGCTGAGCACACGTGTCAGAAGTGAAACTTCTTTTTCGAAAGATGTCACTTCAAAAAAACTGAAGTCCCATGTCCCATGGTGGGGTAAGGGACAGATATTCCATCGTTTTTATAGTTTCCGCCGAGAATTGAACTTGAAACCTTTCAGTCAATATTAACAACTGAATCAAAGAGACGATTACATAGATAAATAATAAAAAATGGCTGTTTATTTTTAATTTACATCAAATTAATGGATTTATTTTCGATAGTTTTTGCTTCGTGACACATATTTAAATGTAAATAAATAATATAAGCTTCATAACTATAGAAACAGGTGTATGTATTTCATTAATAAAAAATAATATAAGTTTGTGAGTCTGGTTAATGCCATATTGATTTAACTAGTTATTAATTTAAAAAATAAGACATTTTATTTCAAGGCGTGTGTTGTAAATTTTTATTGAAATTTTAGAACAATGTATTCTGATCAATTTTGATATTTTTTGGATTGTAATAAAAAATATTCTATATCTTTTTTTTGTCTACACTTGATTTTCAATCTGCATATTTTTATATAATTTGAATTTTTTTTTATAGCAGCGCCTTAGTGAATCAAAACTTAATATGACAGTACTTAATTATCTAGTATTTATTTACTTTCTAAGTA
>CAJQZN010009655.1:0-12805 GCA_907164685.1 Colias eurytheme | reverse complement strand
ATACTATTTTATAAAAAGATAGTTATAAGAATAATAAGGAAGATATATAGAGAAAAAGTTTTTAAGTGTAGAAATGAAAAGAGGTGTAGATTTGTACATTTTCATCTTGACAAAATAAAAATATTTAAGAAACAGACATACATGTACAACTGAATAAACGTGCGTTTTTGTCAGTCGTCATCTTTATAAATATTTTATTAAAGGCTATTTCAAAGTTAAGTACATTAAGCGTCAAAAGCAGAGTTTGCAGTTTTTTTATTGCATGGAGTCCGATACCACAAATATGAAAATTGTTTTCGAATTATAATGTACAGGTAAACGTTGCAGATAAAGAAGGATAGAACAAAGACCAGTACAGAAGGAAGATGAAATTGTAAAATAAAGAAAGAAAAGCTTTAGGTAATATATTTTTATAAAGCGTTAATAGAAAGCTCGTCCGTTAATCACGTGATAAAAATGATCGTTTCATACAATTTGATTGAATTTGATTTTGAAAAAAAAAACCCCTTGCCGAATCTTTCTGTTTAGTTCTTGATTGTTCGCTATGAAAACAAAAATTTCTTAAAGTATGTAACAAAAAGTAATCCTGAAACAACTTTTTTTGACGTTTACAAAATCGCACGTTAAAAGTTGAAGCCAAAACATCGAATATGTGTAGCATAATCTAGACGTAGAATATATTATCGATCGATTTCCACCACGTGACCAACACACACACGTACCTTCAGCGAAGCGGTACTTACTGTTATTATACTTACAAGTGGGGGGCTTGTCACTCCACCTGCCGCTATCCTGGCAGACGAGGATCGGCCGGCCGTGCAGCGTGTGCTCCGGGTTGCAGTGGAACTGGAGCACGTCGCCCGCGCGGTACGGCGCTCGGCCGAGCACGTAGCCCGATGCGGGGGGAGGGAGGGCGGGGCAGGATACTTCTGTAAACAGATTAAATTTATGTAGCTTATCTATAGCATAGAATATATATTCTAACGCGTCACGGTATATAGGTCGCAGATGTAGGTTCACAAAGTGAGCAGATTTATGAAGCACTACCTATGTGAAGAAGCTGGGTCGTTTGCACATGTCACAAAAGTGGCAAACATGTGGTAAAATCTTTATGAGCAAAGAAAACTATAAATTTAGTTTTCCTAGTATCGCATGTTTAACATACCTTTACCAATCTAAACTTTAGGCTTAATCCTACACATAACAGCACTGAAATTAGCAGCTATCCATCCTCGTAAATAGCGGCGTGTGTGCAGCACTACATACCTCTGCACACGGGGAACGGCTTGGCCCAGTCAGCGGCTGGCAGGCACACGGTCTCCGCGGGCCCGCTGAGCGCCCAGCCCGCGGGGCAGGAGAACGCCGCGCGCCCGCCCACGCCGCGCGACACTACAGACACGCGCGGACGTTTCTCGCCGTCGTTTAGTGGTGTGTCGTGTGTCACTTCGCCGCATTCTACACCTGTAAGTGCGTTAGTTTTAATGTATTTTCAAAATGAAAAATCTGTTTTGACGTGACAACGTCTTATAATTCGATAGAGCCGGCTGCACGCACGAAAAAACATGACTCATGCGGCGTTACCTCAGAGGCGTTCCATGTAAGGGCCGATTCAGTGCGACGCGGATGACCTACGCGGACGTCCGCGACGGACGGTCAAATGTATGAAACTTTACAGCGCGTTCAGAGCGACGCGGAGCTGTCCGCGTCGCGGAGAGCTATCCGCGCGCGGTCGAAATCGCTCCGCGCCGCTCCTCCGCGCCGCGGATGTCCGCGGGCGGACGGTGCTTGGTTCGAATGTATTTGTTCAGTGCTCGGCGGACAACAGTCGCGCGGAGCGGATGTAAAGTACTGTCGTTGTCATGGCGGCTGCGTCAAATGTGCAAACCGAGAGGGTTACAGTCGATCCCGATCCGCATCGCACTGAACGACAAAATCATCCGCGACGGACGCAAAACCTAGTCCGCGTGCGGACGGTCCGCGTCGCACTGAATCGGGCCTAAGGCTTGAAGTGCAAGCGAGAGCGCGGAACGAGCGACAAAGAAGCACAATCGGACGTTGTCACGTTCAACTATCGTCAGTAAACCGACTTTACAGACAACCAATTTTTTTAGTAAAGTGTTTTTATAGCAAAGTTGCACTAAGACAAAACTTGCCATGACTATTCTGACTGTGTTAGGAAAATGCATTTATAAAATCAAGTTAAAATGTACGCTGGTTTGGCTATAATGATAAAGATTGTTGTAGTATGCAATATCATATTGGCAGCTTTAACTGTATTGAAAATTCAACGTACCTATCTAAAAATGTCGTAAAGTGTAGAGCACAGTTCTATTTATGCCAGTAAATAATAAATCCTCTCACTTACTCTCACAAACAGGTAACGGCGCACTCCAATTGCCCGAAGCTCTGCAATACAAAGTGGACGCTCCCAGCAGAGCGTTCCCATTGGCGCAGGAGAACGTGATCTCGCTGCCCAGCTGCGTGTCCAGGCTGCTGGGGACGAGTCCGCGACGGATGGGAAGCGGTGGGCAATGTACATCTGGAATAGGAAACAGGTGACTTGTTAGTTAGTTAGTAGTAGTAGTAAACAGTGAAGTTCAACTAGCAAGGAAGCAACGTCATTAGCTGTAGTGTCCACTGTATTTGTAACAACTTTCGCTTTTCTTCTCATTTCTTTCATTTAATTTATTTTAGGATGCAAGCTTCAGGCATTTAAATTCTAATTCTGATCGACATAGTATTTTTTCTTGATAGAGAATTCGAATCACAAATATTTCACTAAATACTGATGGTTTAACTTAACATTTTTAAAATAAAAGAAAACTCAGATATCTTTTGCCTCTTCCTCTGTAAGAAGACTTCATGTTACCTACCTTCAACAATAATTTCCACTTGATGACTCTGCCTTGCTGGCGTTTCACATCTATATATTCCCGAGTCCTCCTTCTCCGCGTTCATGATGCTCAACCTGTACTCTAGCTGACTGTCTCGTCCTGGGTCTGTTGTCCAGCCTTCTGGGTATTTTCTTTCGGGACTATAGCAGAAGAAAATATTTTCGATTAACTTAAGACCGATTCAATAAGAAACTGCTATCATATTAATCTGTACTATATTGTTTTTTTTATTGTCGATAGGGAAGCGCTTGACCACAATCTCGTCTGATGTTAAGCTGAGATGTGGTCTAAGATGGAACGCGCTTCCCTAGAAGGCACCTGTTCACTCTACGCTTGAAGACCCTTGCTCGTTAAAGGCAAACGGATTCTATTATGATTTATACATGTCTCTTTAATCACATCTTTGTTTTTTTTAATCGCATATTTGTAACTTTATAACAGATAAAAAATCGGTACCACAAAATCTACTACATCGATTAAGGATCATTAACATCATGCATTTAAAATATTAGAATACAACTAGATGCTACTCACTCTGGATTATAATGTGTAACGTTCCATTTCGGGTTGCCAAACCTCCTCATCCACAAACACTCCATGTGCAGAACAGCCCCAGGATACACTAACAGCTTTCCATCATTGGTCTGTGCTATCGGCCCTTGCGAGTGTCTGAAGAGAATTGTTGGTGGTTTCTCCACTGAAAGTAATAAACTATCCTTTGTAAACATTATACTCAGTGATAATTATCATTCAGTAAAAATCATTTGTATCGAATTACACATAAACTTTATTAAATATTTATTTTATTTACCGGTTATAATATAACATAATACTATATACGCATTTACTTTCGGCCTATTTATCATTATAATTATTAACATTGTATACATAATTTCATTTTATTTATTTACATTATATACATAATTACATACTGATATTATATCTACCTATATTACATGTTTTAACTGATGTATTTATTTATTTATTAGTATCTATCTTATTATTGGAAATATATCTCACATAATATACTCATTTTAAATTATCCCTATATACAACTCTAGACTGAAACTCCAATAGTCACTTGGGGTCACTGAAAATCAGTGGTGGTAAGGTATTAATCACCTTGCCATCATAAACTGAGCTGGCTCCATTTGTCAGGTCACTCACTGCCACATTACCAACTGTTTTCTCAGGAATAAGATGCTTTTATTTTTAGAATTTTTCTTTTATTTCCTTTGTTTTTCCTTTGTAAATGTATATCTTTATGTGATTCTGACAATAAATGTGTTTTATTATTTATTATTATTATTATGATATATTTGAAGAATTCGCTCAAAAAATAATTTATTTGCATCACTTTATGAAAAAGAGTCCGTAATTACAAATTATCTTTAAAATACACTAGATCATATAATCTTCACAAGGTCTGTATTTTATATAATTTTTAAATTGCCAGCGTACCCAATGCCGTTCCAAGAAATACAAGCGTGATTGATTAAATATCCAGACGTATTTAAATTTATAATAACTAACAGAACGATTTGTTTTCATAATACTAACTGGCGTAATCATTTTCCTGGTTCAGCCCAAAGCAAGTCGGTTTCACTCCATCCCACGTGCCACCTATACATCGCCTAGTCTGTGATCCTGTCATCGCATACTTTCCAATATCACTGCATCTGTTGATGAAAGTATAAATTGCACCAATGAATTTTCAAAGTATAGATCGTATCTTCCCATTTGGCCAGATTCTACTGTACAAGGTGTACCTAGAAGTAAGGGAATAGATGGCATTATATTAAATGCCAAACAAATATTTTCCTCATAAGAGTTAGGATTCACCACCTATGTTTTGTAAAAGCCTAATTAAGATTCTAAAAATAAATTCGGGTCTTAAGTCAAAAATAACAATTTTTAGGCCTTTACCTTGACACAATCGTAGATCCGGATGGAAATTCAACAGTTTCAGTAATCTCCAAATCGTTAAAGAACGACACAACATGCGTTTCTTCGTTACGGAAGGTGCACGTATTGTTATTTTTCAATTCTTCACTTTGAGCATCCAGTTCCTCTGGAATAAGATTATTAAATTATTTATTATTTTCAACTTAGGATTTTTATTGCGCACTCCTCTGGGCTAGTAAAGTTTCTTCTATTTTATTATATTGGATTAGCTTTAGATTAATTTTTACTTTAAGAAATTTACTAAATTTTAAAATTAAAGGAACAAAGACAATGGAAAAAGACAAATAGAAAATAGATAAATTTATTTCCAATGACATGCAAAAAGTTATTGCGATATAAGTTACCCTGTCCAATCACCTTTTTTATTTGTATCATACTTACCACAATTAAAGCTTTTTCCAACCCAGTTCCCATTCTCGCATATGATCTTCCACGTAGTCTTCTCACCCATAATGGACGCAATGCAACTGAAGGTAATTTTAATACCGTGAGGATATGTATCGGATATATCATAGGTTTCGTTCACCTCAGTCCCGTCCCTATAGATCAATGTCCCCTGAACCCTACAATAATTAACAAATTTTATAGCTTGAGTATTTACCTCCAAATCATAATAAAAAACCTTTAGGATAAACGAACGTTTCTCGTAAAATTATTTACAGCATGCACTACCACACTCGCAAAAAATTGCAACGTAAAGTAAGCTCGGCCAAGACAGAAAGGAAAAAGCCAAAACTGTCCCGTTACAATATTTGATCTAAGCCCTGCCTTCTGAGGATTTTGAAATCGTTTCAAGTGGAAACTAAATAGAAAGATTAATCGAAGAAAATCAGAGAATAATCACCGGATCCGGCGATGTTGATGAAGATGACTGCATTGACGTAGAACTACTTTTATCGAAGGTTTCTACCAAATTCTTATGGAATTATCTATGCTACAACTTCTTCTTTTCTATTTTATTTATTCGATGAAATAAGTTCCCATTTAATAAGATGTCAGGTAACTGTGGTTCTACGTCGATGACGTGATGGCATAGGTAACCTACGCCCCGTCCAATCTTTGATGATCTAGGATTTTTAATGATTAGAAAGATGATAAACTTTATAAAAGCAAAAGTCCGAACCTAGAAGGCTCTCACCAGGGCTTGGCATCCCTGAACGCCTGTGTTCCCTTCAGTCTTTCCAGCCAGCAAATAAGAAACGCAGACTTTGCAAAAACATTATTTTTTGTTGCTTCCCATGTTCCTGGGGTACATTTACAAGCAAAGTGCACCCACATAGATACTCTGAGTGAGACACTATGAGCGCAATTTGCTTTTGCTTAGCGTTAAGTCCGCAAAATAAAACATGAACAAAATTGGGTGAACTCAAAACCAGGGTATTCCAATCGTCAATAACCACACATTTTAATATAATTTTGATTCATTTGTTTGGATATAATAAACAAAATGAACACCAAAGCTACAATGAAAGCGAGTTTACAATATTGACATAGCTAAAGAATCTTTTCCGAAGATTTATAATTCACAATGTTACAAAGAATTTTCTATAGTTTGAGTTGAAAAGATTCCTTGACTGTTGCATATTTTAATTTCATCCAACACACCCCTTATAATTTTTTTGGAAATTTTATACCTCTCGGGTGGTGCACAAGGAATAGCTCCTTCTTGTAAATCTGGTTCCAGTTCAGAAATATCTTCTCTAACTATATCTGAACCACTCTGGAAATTTGATCGTATCCATGGCCGTGTTACATTTACTGTAAAAAAACATTTAAATGAATATTCCTTTGCCTGATTACATGAAATCAATAACTAAGTGAAACCTATTCTCTCTAAACTAGATAACATAATATAAAGAACAAACATATAGTTAAGAATAAACATTATACAGACGAAATGGTTACGAAACATGATAGGCATACAATAAACAACATTTTTCCATTGTACATACTGTTATAGAATACATGAACCCCTTGAATTATAGACATACAAGTATATCAACTACATAATAGAATACAATTTACCTAAAGGTCTACAAAACTCATGTACAGTCGGTTGTAACCTCCCCAGATGGCAGTTCAAAGTGGCTGGTGGAGACCGACCAGCTTCGCAAGCAATATCCACTGAAGATGCGTGTGCGACTGTGAGACCAGCGCGGTAACCAGCTTCGTAGGTGGCTCCAGTGAGTTGGGGCAGTTCGCAGGGTGCTGGAAGGGGTAGATGGTCAGGATATTTGGAACATATTTCAATTATCAGATAATATAGAATACGTTTAATCTCTTGTTTCAGATTTAGTAAATGTTAATATATTTAGTAGAATCTAGTCAGATTTTAAAAATTAATTCACATTGTTTTATGATGCATATATTTACAAGATACAAAGTTTAATTATTCTAAATATACAGAGTTAAGTCATGTTTAAGATAAGGTCTATAACGTAGAAATTGTATAACCTGCTACACATTCAGGCATACTTGTGACTGCCCACTCGCCAAGCCAACATCGTAAATTTGTGGGTCCTTGCACATTATATCTAAAACAATAAAACCATATTAATCATTAACCAATTAATTTAGGATAAGAATAACGTCAAAATTTTTTTAATTGTCAATTATTAATATCGATGAAAAACTTACCCATATTCACAAGAAAAATGCACAATTTGTCCATTAGGAACCGGATCTGTTTCATTCAATTCTCTTTCATCATCTCTATTAGGTCCTGCGATAAGACTTCCCAAGTTTCCATTTGGTGACATCGTGTAAATCCCGTATTCCGTTGAAGGCACGTGACAAGGTACTGTAAAAAAAAGTTCATATTTTTCTCCGATATACGAACAATTTTAGTAATTGGAAAAGATCCAGTTGAAGAATAAAAATAGTGTTATGTGTTTGAATTCATTGCGTCTTCTATAAAATGCTCAAGTGCTGGACTGGCTTACTGGATCTTTTTGAATGCAAGGGTCATGCAAGTTCTTTTCATTCGTTTTATTTAAATTACTCACGGACTTCGCAAACTGGTTTCTCCGGCTTCCACCTTCCTCGAACACATTTGGCTGTAGCATTTGCTTCTAGGTTCAATCCGTAGCCCTTGCCACAAGCTACTCTGACTATTGTGCCTGAAATCATGTTTTAACTTGCCATGTTAACGCAATTAGGAATAAATTTTATTCTTTTCCAAAATTAAACAAAAAGCTGGGTTTCAAAAGTAGCTGGAATAATTATATTGTCGTTAAGGCAGTTAGAATTTTAACACTTATTATTTTAAAGATTTGTTTTAACTTACCAGAACTAAAAGTGTTATTTGGGTCACGGCCATATTTAACAATTTCTATGTTAATATATGGTTCACTCTCTATTGGTTCGCAAGGACTTTTCGGTCGTCCTTTCTTACCACCTTTTTCATTTGATGTTTTATTACCTTCAACACTATCTGAACTTTCTATACTAGCACCTTTCTCATCGCTTTTGTTATCAACTTGTTGACGATTTTTACCTTTACCTTCTCGACCCCTATTATAAGATGCATTTATTTTAGTATTATTTGTAAAGAAAATATAATCATTTTATTGGTATCAAAGAAATGTTACTCACGTTTTTGGAACAGTGGCTGTAGTTTGGTTTAGTCTGTCTGTTTTTCGACTAGTTCTTTTTTCTCTCTTATCCAATATATTTACAAATTCCGTTGAATTTGTACCAGTATGCTGTAAAGGAATTACCACTTTTTCCTTTTCGTGACTTTCATTAGATTTTATATTTCGTGAACTAGTTTCTAACGGAATAACTTTAAGCAAATATTCATCTATTTCACTTGATGGTATTACTCCCTGAGTTGGTGTTATAGATACACTATGAGTTTCATATTCTTCATAGTTAATATTTCGTTTTTTTCTTGACTTAGCCTTTGGTGTTTCTGTTATTATTTCTAAATTACTCCCACCTGTTTCAATTTCCGTATCATTTTTATCAGTCTTTATACTTAAAAACCTCTTTCGCCGTTTATCCACGTATCTTTCGAAATACTGGTGTTTTAATTTATTTATATTATCTGCGACTTCGTTACTTGGATCTAGATCATGATCGGGGAAAAGACCTCCTTTTAAAATTGTTAGATTGGAATCATCAAATTCTGCTGATTCACCGTAGTCAGAAGCATCTTCGTGGTGTACTATTTCGTCATCTTCTGGTTCATAAACAGGTTGATAGGAATAAAACTTATGTGCTATAGGTTCACCATGAACATTGTATACTGTATAAACTGCAGTCGGTAAATTCCCATCATCTGGACCTTCAGGTTCTAGCATGTCTTCATCGAAATCGAGATCAAACTTCTTCATTAGTTTGAAATTTGCATGCCGTAAAGTAGGTTTTTCTGTGTTATGATTGTATTTCTCGTACAGTTGATCCATGCTTTCTTGAGATCCATCTGCGAATGCTTGTTTGCGTAGGTTACTGTAATATTGTCGAAGGTATGCAGAACGTCTGTGGCGAACTTCTGTATCTGAAATGGAGCGTCTTCTACGGCTCCAACGTATTCGTGGATGCCTAAATAGGGTACATCTGGAAATGTATAGAATTAGTTGGTTACTTTATCGATGTCAGAATATAAAAAATGTCGTGTAGCATGATTAGAACCGTTGAGTTTCAATACACAACTGATTGGGGTATAGAAGTTCAACGCAAAAAATATAATAAAATATTTTTTTATCATTCAGGTCTTACTCACTTAGGTAATTCTCTGGGACTCCAATGCCCTCCTACACAGGTCGCACCAGGTGGTCCTTCAGAGAGCACATACCCTTTATCACATTCGTACATGATTTGCTTGTTGTTTACTACCTGAAATTATTTATTTGTTGCATCAATGACGAACAATTTAGGAATTTCTTAATATTTAATATGCACTTTAGTAGTTAGTAATTGTAATATTGAATGAAAATTGAGTTGAGACAATATTATAAAGTGCTTGAATATTCAAACTAACCTTTTTGACATAAGGGCGATAGTCGTACAAGCCCATATTGCCGACAAGAAGAACTTTGCCGTTTTCAACGTAACCAGGAAACGGACAGAATACTGAAAAAAAAATTAGAAGAATTATGGTGACGATTACTGTCTCCTAAAAAAAGGTCTATAACGCCTCAATAAGTTATTAAATTAGTTCCTTAGTGTACATATAATTTTTCTTGAGAGTATATTTTATTAAGTATCTTGAAACAACTATTACTGAAAAAATGGGTTTCAATTACACTATCCTCTGTATCGTGTTTTAAGCTTGGGAAAAATATCGCTTCGGTTTGGTTTTAATCCTGATAATATCAATAACATTATGATTATTTTACTCACATTCTTCACATTTCGGTGTCTCCCCACTCCAAGTTCCAAATGAACACACAACTATAGGGTTTCCTTTTAGTTCAAATCCGTCTTTACATCTAAATCGAGCCTTCATCCCATGTTCTGTTTTTGGCGCTATCACCATTCCGTGTCTGGGAAATTTGGGCATTTTCTTGCATCTGAAAAAATGCACAGTTTAAAATTTGCTCCGTAAGATGCTTGTTCCGTTACTATAATTAATATTAAATAAATTAATATAAAGTTTAGCAATCTGTACATCAACCTATAGATAGGAATCAAATTTTTTCCATCTCCTAAGGTAAGTATAGATGATTTTTATTTTTATCTTCGATCTTTCCATTCATTTGTATAGTAAACTACATTTTACTAATGAAGAAGGTAAGTAAGCATGCATTTTGAACTAAAATTTTTAAGGATATTTTAATTTTACCTAGCTGGTTGACATCGCGGAATTTGTGTCCAAGTACCATTGTTACAAGTAATCGCTGCATTCATTGATGGAAATTCATAGTCCTTTTCGCATTCCACTACTATCATTTCACCTGAAAACGAAGAAAATATTATTTTATTATTAACATAAACTTTTTCAAGTAAGAAAAAACAATATCATCCATATAGGTAACTTTCGTTTTCTTTCTTTTGTTATTTCGTACATCAACAATTTAAACTAAGCACTTCTTGCATAAGAATACCGAATAATAACTGTCTGACTGACTATTAATGACAAATTAGAATAATTTTAGTATATTTACTATGTGATACTAACCATGTTGTACCATAGTGGAACTTCCAACTATCTGCGTATGATCTTGAGTGTCATTCTCACTGGTTTTATTTTCCATTAATACTACTCTGCCTTGAGATACGTGTGGAACCACGCAGGGTGCTGAAAGTGAAACAGATTTCCATGATTAAGTTCTAATAACTTATGACTAGTGATTGTAGGTAGGTATATTATGCCAGCTATTTCCTAATAAATATTATGATTTTGACTTGTTTTACGAAAATTTAATTTCAAAAGGAAAATTAGTTTTGCGAAGTTTCATCACTGTTGTAATAAATTATACGAAATTAATTTAACAGGTTTACAGTTCAATCATCGAATACGTTTCCAAAGTTCCAGTGGGAGTTAAAATGACGTAGTTTTATCTGAATCATAATATTAAAACGATTTTTTTCATTTCTATAACTTACAACAGGGAAAGAAATGTTTAAAAATGTATACCTAAACACATCGGTAACGGGTGACTCCAAGTTCCATCGCTCTGGCATATAGCAGAGCCGTTTCCTTCCATTCTCATGCCATCCTGGCATCGGAAGATGATAGACGCTCCTAACCCAGTACCAGAGGATATGTTCTCCAGCCAACCGTTCCATAGCTGTCCCGGGTGACCGCAGTTTATTTCTGGAAAGTTTTGCAGTTATAGTATAATTGGGTGCTTCCAATTATAGTTTAATACTTACTGTAGATATGAATTGAAGTCTGGAGTAACAATAATTGCGTATTCAGTGATCTAAATATTTGCTCTGTTTGTAATTGATTTATTTAATTCCAAAAAAGTAAAAATAATTAGCCATCTGTGTCCTGCTCGACCAAGAATTTCCAATTTTTAAACATGTTAACTACACTTCTTTAGTAGTCTAGCAATAGGTAGATACTACAGTAAACATACCAATACATACATATTTAATATCCATAAATATTTAATTAAATATCTGGTTTACCTTTACAAAGCGGTTGCGTCCCAGACCACTTCTTATCAGCACCACAGCGCCTCGTAGAGTCCCCCACCAGCCGGTACCCATACTTGCATTCGTAAGATACCACAGAGTTATACGCGCAAGACGTGTACACAGCCTTCCCGTGGCGCGGCGCCTCGGGCGGAGGGCACTGCACCTGCGTCACCACTAGATGGCGACACGCGTCGCGTTAACACTACTTCTCAATAGATGGCGATTTAGCAAAAAGCTGTTACACTTAAAAGTTCAAAAAGCCGTTTTAAAGGAATAACTTTGAAATTAACAGGATTAAAATTGTAATATAAATTTTGTCATGCATGGTTAAAATAACATGCGTAATAAATAAAAAACAGATTGTTTGTATCACCTTTATTTCACTACAACAGTAAACACTTCGGATATGAGAGATAAAATTACATAGATTCTTGCATCGACAACTCCAAAACTACGAATTTAATCTACATAATACTATTTTTTAGGCAGTTAAAAAACGTTAAATTTTACCATGGCCATAATTCATTTTGAATGACACTAGTATTAGAATTTTTAATTTTTAACAAATCTATAGACTCAACAACTACATTATGTAATGATTGATTCAAACTGTCCCCTTCTCTCCTTCTGTTCAGCAGCAGGAAAGGAGAAAAAAGAAGGTTTAAAAAATTATTATTAAACACAATATTCTTTTGTATATCCCACTTTTGATTGGAATACCTTTATCATACGAATAAAAAAATAAGAAAAATAAGACATCATTGACAAAAATATAGAAGATATTTATCAAACAGACGATAACGTAACATTTAAAAAGATACACAGTATTAATCTTCATGTTAAATTCAACTATA
>CAJQZN010009652.1:0-16364 GCA_907164685.1 Colias eurytheme | reverse complement strand
ATACAGATCGAAGCTAGTAAACAATACATAGCACCTGTCAACAATGTAGTGCTGAAACCTGTATATGTAGCTAACACGAACACGTCTAGTACTCCTACTGTCAAAAACACTGTCCCAAAACTTGATGTATGCAGTAAAATTGTTAAATTAAAAGACCTACCAAGTATACCAAAACAAAGAACTGGAAAAATAGTGCCAAAGAAAAAACCAAAGGAGGAGTATGTTTTTTGTTTATGTACAATGTTTTATTTTATATAAGTAAAACAGAATTAAATCAATCTTTTCTTTTTAGTACCATCATAAGCAACAGTAAAACTACATCAGTGCAATTATTAAAACTAGGAGAGACATACCATAGGTAAATTTTGCATTTATTTTTAATATCTGTCAATATAATCCATGTTTTGCATGTCATATTTCCATATGTGCTTCCGCACATTGTACAGAAATATTCAAATTTCAATTTATTTTAATAATTTTTTTTCAGTCTCAATGAGCTGAGCGATGATCAAATGAAGATAGTAAATCATGCCCTGAAAATATTCAGTAATCCTAAGAATACTCCTAAAGAACCAACCTATGATCCTGTAACAAATACCAGGTTTATTTATAAGTAAGTATTGCTATATTAATATAAAATATGAATTATGACATTTCTTTATTGCCGTTATTGCCTTCAATATACTCAGCTAATTTACAGAAAGAATAATATAATAATCACACTCTTTATTTGATAATAAACTACCAAATCTTTGAATATTTTTTAAATTCTCACTAAATGTTTTATAATATAATAGCCTTTCCGCTTGCACTAGCCTTGGCTTTGCCTGCTCTAAAACCTAATAAACTATATACAAAAACCTTCCTCTTGGATCACTATCTATTAAAAAAACGATTTAAATCCGTAGTGTAGTTTTAAAGATCCAAGCATTCACACATACAGACAGACGCGGGAAGCGACTTTGCTAGAGCAATATATAATATTAGTATAAATACTATGTAGTGACTTTTGCTATGGCTACTACAACAAGTTAAAATATATTTTTCTATATTTTTTAGGGTGGTATCACCAAAAGATCTTACAGTTGTTGGCAAGAATAAAGTGGTAATAAAACAAAAGAAACCGGAGGTAAAAAAAGAAACTGTGAAGAGACAGGAAAAGAAAGAAGCAAAACTGGTACCTGAAGTAATTAATGAACCAATTCCTGTTGAAGTAAGTAAAAAAAAAAACGAATGTGCCGAGGACACGATTCAGAAGTGAAACTTCTTTGGCAAGATTCAAAGATACCAAAATCTTTGCCTACTTCATGACGTTATGGTATTGCCATGCCACTACCTTGAAATTTTACTCACAACATGTCTAAAGAAGTTTCATTTCAATATTTGAAGAAAATGATTCATATTTTGGTTCCATGTGAAAAAGTAGCAAATATTTATATAAATATCATTTGCTATAATAACAGGTAACATTTTCTTATTTCTAATATTAAATTTAAATTCCAGACCAAAGTTACAAGGAGCGGCAGAAAAGTCAAATTGCCCAAAAATATCTTACCAGAGGAAATACACCAAAAGCCAAAGAAAAAGAGTGGCACTATAGCAAATTGTTTTCAATGCTCATCAGTAAGTTCTCATGTTACCTTGTATTAAACTAGTTAAAAAAAAACATGTTATTCTTTCACTAGGATAAAATTAGGTAGGTACTTAAATATATTATTCCTTGCTAAGTATTTAGATACTATGCACCCACTTTTAAATAGTTATACAAATGTGAATTATTGAAATAAAACAATATTATTGTTTATTTTTTGATAACATTTTATAATTGAACAAATTACACAGGATCAAAATCAGTTCAGTAGTTTTGAAGTTTATTCAAAACACAAGTAGGTGCATAAATACCTTTAAAGCTATGGTCAATTACGATATAATTAATTGTGTAACCAATATTACACCTACCACATGCAGTTAACTTCACACAGACATGAATCCATCTTCAATGATTTTGCTGCCCTTTTTCATGGTCTTCGTTCTTTATTTTACCACAATATTATTTCCTCAGGAATTCAGCAGTCTGTACCGTTTACAACGCCATTACGAACACCACCCCACACATATACCGGCTCGAATACACTCGAATCTCTTCCACTGTCTTCTAGCTATTATCAAGACTGGTTCCGAGGAAGATAGAGCAAATATATTCTTACAACAGTTGGAACAAGTTATAACGAAGATAAAATCATTAATACCGTGTTTATTAAAAAGCGATGGTGAAGGAAAACTAAGTACAATTAGTGAAGATGTGGGAAGGTATGTTTTACTATTATGATTTTATTAAACTAATTTTAACAAATTAGTAAAGTGATGTTCGTTATTCCCCTATTTTTAATGTGTTGCATTGCATTTCCTAAATAATAATTTAACCAATTCAAATGTAAGTCAATATTAAAAAAAAAATAGTCTGCCCGTGGCCACGCTCACTGTAAAGTGTTCGAAACGTCGGGAAAATAATATAATGAATAAATCGCGTTTAAAATCCGTTAAAAATCTTTAATTTCTAAATAATAACATTTAACATTGCCTATTTGTCTTTACAGATTATTTGGTGTAAGTCCTGGGAAGTACAATTTAAACATTGATGCACTTAGCTGTGTTAAAGACAAAGACGGTCATTGCTTACACAACCCGGCTCCACCAAGTAAACCATCACAAACTTGGAGTAATGAAAACAATGAAGAAACATTAAAAGTGGCAGAAACTGATGACTGTGCAAGAATTAACTCGGCTGAAAAATGGCCGACTGTCAGCAAAAGAATGGAACGCAAGAAACCTGAACAAAACACGGCAAAGAAAATTAAACTGATAGAATCGGAAGTGCCTATAGAACTAGGTGACGACGATATTGCCGCGTTCTTTAGCAATAACCACAAGACTGATATTAGCTCATTGGATAAGACTGTTACAGAGGAAATTGATATAAGTAATCAAAAGAACAACGAAACAAAACATTCAGAAACTTCAACTAGTAAACCACCACACATACAATTTCACAGCACACATTTTGATATCAGATCATCACCAATCAAACCGACGTCAACAGTTTTTAGAAAATTTCAAATAAATCCTGAGAAAATGCCAAAGTTTGATATACAAGAGATACAACCTTTAATTAGTCAAGAGAATGAATTTACAGAGACGATCAGAACTGAATCAAATGAGAGTACAAATATACAGAGTGATTTATTTATTGATAATCGAGTGCAATCCGAGGCAAGTTGTAATGATACGCCAGATTTGAATTTTGACACGTCAAAAGAATGGACTGTAAAGTATACGGATGCCGAACATGACACTGGAAGCTTTATGAAGTCTGATAGTTTAATTAATGAAAATACAGATTATTTAAAATCAAATGCCTCAATAGAACCTTCATTAATTCACGTGAAGGATATACCAAAAACTGTAGAAAATGAAATAAGTATAAGTGAGCTACCTATAAGTGATCATTCGTTATCAAATCAAGGATCAGTGTTAAACTTTTTAGATTCATTGGGAACTACTGAGTTATCCTACCCAGATACTACAATAAGAAATCACTCCGTTGATTTTCAACTAGATCTATTTTCTTTTAGCAATTAATAGTATTATTAAATAGTAAATAATGAGGTTTATATGATTTGATTTATGTTTATTTTTCTAAGAAATAATTATACATTTTAAAGTATTTGTATTTTTATTTAAGACAATATAACTTAATTGTTAATCTTTATTACAGTAAATTAAAAAATTGTTACATTATGTTACCGTAACAAGTAACAACATTAAAGCTCTAAAAAAGGTTTACAAAGGTAACAATTATAGCATTGTAGCTATTTTTAACTAAGCCTGCAACACTGGCCTTTCATTTTTAGCTTCCAGACTCTGGTTTGTAAGTGCATATCCTGTGCCTCCCCTTTGTAAAGGAATGATGTCTTTTTCTTTCAATTTATCCCCTGTCAAAGGATGTAACCAATCTTTCTTTATTATTTTTTCAACACATTCCATTGTGACCACATGTCCTGTTGTTCTGAAATTCATTTTAATTTTATAGAATAATGTTTGATTGAAAAATTATTGAGGTTACTAAAAATGTTTTTTATAAATAGGTACATAGTTAGTGTATTACCAATACAAGGTTATCATGGGTTTATAAACAAATTAAGAGCATTATTTCTCATAACGTAAGTAATGCTTCCGTTAATTCTATTTGTTTGCTTTAAACCTTTTAATAATACCAATTTAAGTTCAAACAATATAAATGATTAGAGTTCAAATTCAAGAATACAAACTCACCTGATTACAGCACATGGTACTGCATTACTCAATATGTCATGTGTAACAGGACACATGTATCTGTTCTCCTTTGCAATAAGAGATTTCTTATCATCTGGGTCATTTACTAATGTCCACTTAACTTCAATAAGATCCTTCATTTTTAAAGGCTTTTCACTTAATGGACAATATACAGTAGGATCTGGCTTTTTTAACTTTGAGATTTTTGCATCAGGCAATTGAGAGGGCACCCAGAAACTCGGTAGCTGCTTATTCTTACCATTTGCAAGATTTGAGATAGAACTTGTTGGCTGGCCTTCCGATTTAGATCCACTGTTCGTTATATTTTTCTCCCTGTTCATGAATTTGATTAAATTTGCCTCTTTCTCCGCCTCAGCGAGTTCTTTTTTCTCTTCGTCCTCTTTCTTTAATTGTTTCTCATACTGTTTTAACTTACGTGTATACTCGTTCTTCTTAGTTATTATGTATTCAAGAATAGCTTCTTTGTCAAATAAAAATCCGTCTTTAGTTACGACTGGATTTCTACAAGGTTGTAAGGTAAGACTACAACAATCGAAGCTTTTGACCGAGTCCTTACCAACTCTTTCACTTTGAGTGCCATACCCTGATGCTGCAGCATCTTTCTTCTTTTCGTGGTAAGTATAAACCGCTCCTGCTGTGCAATTTCTTGCGTGACGTGTCATTCTTATATATTTGTGTTGAAGGTAATTAAACACGGAAACTATACATAAATCTTACGGACACTTTATATTTTTCAATATTCAACAACATCAATATCAATCAATATTTCGAGGATTTGTCATTTGATTTGACAACTCTAATCACAGTCCACAGATTGGTAAAGGATTGGTAAAATCAGGTGCCAGATAAAAAAGAATACATAAAATCCACATCTGTGATAAAATCTATTTTTATCTTAGATCATTATTTTTATAAATAACACTAAGCTCTTTACTTTATGGTTGTGATGTAAAAATTATATTAAACCATGGACCAATATACTCAATTAAATTGGTCCATGGTTTAATATAATTTTTGCATCGTAAATCGTAAAACGGTCTCGTAGTTTTTTTGTAGATATTAAAAATGATGGAAGACAGGTAAGGTTTCTATATTATATAAATTCGCAAAATATGGGGAAATTTGAATTTAATAATACTGGCAACGTTATTTTTACGGGACTAGTTTCGAGCCAACCACATAATTGACATTTCTCAACTTCAAATTGAAGTTTTCAATTTATGACAGCCCTCATCGACTTCTTTAATCAGTGATCATCACAATAATAAATTACTGCCTTGAAACTAGTCCTATTTTAATAACGAAACTATTAATAAGTGAGACGGTCGTGTGGTGTTGTATTACAAACGATTCTGTATACTGTTATAGTTTATTTGCGACAACTCTAACTTATTGTATAATGATATCACAACTGCGAGTGTTCTAGTGTTTTTATTGAATATTTTACTGTGTTGTGTTAAACCTGTGTGAAGTTAAAATTGTATGTGTAAATAATAATGAACTTATCGTTTGCTGGTTGTGGTTTTCTTGGTATTTATCATGTTGGTGTTGCAGTGTGTCTTAAAAAATATGCTCCACATTTGCTTTTAGGCAATATATCTGGCGCCTCCTTCGGCGCTATATCTGCCTGTTGCTTGCTTTGTGACCTACCAATAGGTAAGTTTGTAGAAAATAAAAAATATTTTGAATCAGAGAAGAAAATAAATAGTTTCAAAATTTTATCACATACTCTGAGTAACATTCTGTATTCAATTCTTTGTAATAGTAACAAGTTTGCCGGGCATTACGGAACACATAAAATAAACATGTATGAATTTTAATGCAGTAATATAATATGGTAGTTGTACAAATTGTAATGTGTGTACAAACATTTAGGTGATTCATTATTATTTGTAGATAATTGTATGCCCAGGTATATTCTCTCATTCTGATGAGTGATTTCATTTCTAACTTAAACATACTAGACTTGTGTTTAGATGCACTTTTGAATCATCAATATGCACAAAGAGATTGTTTACGACCAGATTAAAAACATTATAGTGTATATTTTGTAGTTAAAACCATTTATGTTTTAAATTCTTCTGCTATTTGATTCTTAAGAAAAATATGAATAATTTGTACTTACTTTCAATCATGAAATTTGAGATTTGTCTTCCTTTCTTAGACTTATTTTTATTATCTGTATAATAATAGTAAAGCTGTAATTTGAGGCAAGTCTTGTTATTACATTCTGAACTTCAAATAATTTACTTAAATTATTTTGGTTTCAACTTACTTAAAAACTCAAGAACAGCTGAGCAGATTTGAATGCTTTTTGTTTTGGTGAATTTGTCTCTGCTTGCGTAAAGACAATATGTAAATAACTTGTTAATAAAAAAATTATATTAATAAATGCAAAAAAAGCATTTTGTAATATTAATTAATTTCATGATAATAAATCAATATTTTTTTTACAACTTCGTTTCTAGGTACATATTTAGTTTATTTACTATTTACTAACTGCTATTATTAAACCTTTCGACTATTCAGCCTTGTTTTAGGCACTGTTGAATTTTTGTTGTTTATTTTTTTGTATTTATTTAATCACCGCAGCAATTTTTTCAAGGTGAAATTACAAGTGATGTCTTAAGAATAGTGAGAGAAGCGCGGGCCGGGTCTTTAGGCCCCTTCAGTCCCTCGTTTAACATTCAAAATGTACTACTCAATAGTATGCAAAAGTACTTGCCGCTGGACGCCCACAAGATCGTCAGCGGCAAGCTTCACATTTCCCTCACGAGGGTGTACGATGGCAAGAATGTCATTGTATCAGAGTTCGCGACAAGGGAAGACCTCTTGCAGGTGAATATTGGACACCTTTATGTATACTTGTAAAAACTAAAATGTCGCTTCAATAAATGTTACAAATGAGGTTGTAACACTGTTCCAGGATTGAGAACCTTTTGATTGCGAGCCAAAAAAGTATTATTCAGTGTAGACTTCTGATATATAAGTGTTTATTTATTAATTTGTTTCTTTTATGAATTCCAAGATTACACATTTTTTGTCTTCAATCCTTTTACTTGTGTTTAAGTTTTATGAATAAGGAAGTTGTTCATTTAGAAAAAAATAACTTAAAATTTAAATTAAAACAAATTTCTATTTACCAATCAACCTGGAGGCTTATCCGAAAATTCCTTCCAGGCCTTGCTAGCGACATGTTTCGTGCCAGTATTCTCTGGCATGTTGCCGCCCCGTTTCCATGGCATTCGCTATATGGACGGAGGATTCAGTGATAACCTCCCGGTTCTCGATGAGAACACGATCACCGTCAGCCCGTTCTGCGGTGAAAGCGACATTTGCCCGAGGGATACTAGCTCGCAATTATTTCACGTAAGTGTAAGCGTGAATGGGAGTTTTAGTTTTACTTTTTTGTGTGGAAAAAAGTTTTGTGTTGTCTATGGCTGTTTAATATAAAAAAGACAAAAAGAAATAAAATTCGAATTTCGAATTTTTAGAAACAAATTGAAACAAAATAAGATCTCTTATTTGTATCGCTCATTAAATTAATAATAATTTAACTTAACGATTAATTTTTAGGTAAATTTAGCAAACACAAGTATAGAACTGTCAAAGCAGAATATGAATAGATTCGCGCGGATTCTGTTCCCGCCAAAACCGGAAGTTTTAAGTAATATGTGCAAGCAAGGGTTCGATGATGCTCTACGATTTCTACATAGAAATAACATGATATCGTGTACGAGGTATGTATTCAGCGATGGCAAATAAAAACTGTAAATAGGTTTTTTTATTGTTGGTAAACACAGCCAATTACTGTGTTACGCAGCAGCTGACCCCAATTTTGAAAGAGAAAAGATTGCCGAACCTTAAACGGATCGTTTTTTCCACTTGTTTCTTGTATCTTACGAGTTTTTTTCATTATTTTTTTATTCAAATTATGTTGCCAATCGTCAAAGTAATCTTTCTTACTAAATCCTAATACAGGAACTACAGTTAACGTGTATGTGATAAGACATATTGACGCGACGGACAAACACATAATATGTAATCAAGCCAAGTAATCCTAATCCTATTTTTTATAAGATTCTCTCTGCATATTTGCAGTTCATAACACAAATTCCCAAAAAAATATTAGAAAAAAAGTACAAACACGTCATTGGTTTCCTCTATTTACAACTAGCTTTCCACCCGCGGCATCGCCCGCGCAATCAAAGAAAAACCCGCATAGTTCCCGTTCCCGTGGGATTTCCGGGATAAAACCTATCCTACATAGGATAGGTTTTATTGGGTATCAAAATATCTCTGTACCAAATTTCAAATTGGTTCAGTATTTAAGGCGTGATTGAGTAACAGACAGACAGACAGAGTTACTTTCGCATTTATAATATTAAGTATCAATAAATTGAACAGGTGTCTCGCAGTACAATCAACATACCAGTTACAAGATGTTCTAGACGACAGTACTTTTGAATATAACCCCGAATGTGAAGAATGCAAAACCCATAGAGAAGTGAGTAAAATATATTTTTTATATTATTTTGTAATTTTGTCTTATGTTTGAAAATTTATTTTTAAACGGTTCAACGAGAAAGTCAATCCGGTCCAGACTGGTTTAGTGAAAGTTGATAGATTATGCTGAGCTATTAAAAATTATACCTTATAATTTGCAATATTATTTATGACCGTTATATAGGCAGCCGTTATTAGTTAAATAATTCATAAATCTCATAATACATCCTATATTTAATTGTTAGAAATTTTTATTTACATACATTACATGGTCTGAATAAATGAGTGAATGAAGAATTATGATTATTATTCTCTAATCAAATAAAATAATAGTATGTATCAAAAGGTGCTGTTTTCGTTCTCTAATAATGACGACTGGGAAGTCTTTCTAGTAATATATTGTATTAGAAACAATATATGTACAATGTATAAAAAAGCAATTTTTCATCAAACAAGCATGAAGAATTGTTTTTAATATGTATTACGAAATGCACGTGAAATCAAATTACGTCACGTTTCATTTGCTTTCGTAAAATGTGTTTTGTTTTCCTTTTCTATCACGCAATGAAAATATAAAAAATAAACGCAGAAAATTATTTCAAAATATTATGAAAGCCAACGCGCCAAACCAGCCAAGTGGATTTTTCTTGATAGTTAATTTACTTTTACAAGAATAAAATTACACAAAATTTTGACAAGATGTGAAAAAAAAAATGTTATTTTTTTTTAATAATTTCTAAATCTAGCCTAATAAATAAACCGCTTTTAGGATGCGCTAGTAGACGATCTCCCCGACACAGTGATGACGATATTCCAAAACGCGATAGATTCCGCGAACAATGGTATCATTAACTGGGTGATGCAAAACCGCGGTATGAGATGTGTCTCGCTGCTGACGCTACCGTACAGGATACCCGTGGATGTTATGTACGCTACATTTACTAAGTGAGTGCATTTTTTTGTAATTTTTTCTATTTTTTGTGCTAGGTATTATATGTACCTATGTTTAATAAGTAGGTGATTTTTTGTGGGATTTTTTTATTTTTGTACTAGGTAGAAGTATGTAAGGGATTGTGGTATATTTTTATTGTTTTTAAAACTAGGTGTTAGGTAAATTTACTTTGTATGTATAAGTGTTTAGTGTTAGTTAGTTTTCTTTAATAGCAGAGTATTTTGCTTTGATGCTCTTAAAAGGAATATTTTTTACAAGTTTTACTGTGCACTAGCTGAACTGAACACCTCAACTTTGATCTCTGAAAGAATATTTTTTCACATATTTTTACACGTTTTTGTTAATGCTCCGCTGTCATTGAATGTAGACTGTTGTTGTGTTGCCTATAGAAAACGTAAACACCTGGAGAACTGGTGACAAAGGTGAAATCTTTTTTTTGTTGTTGTATTTTTTATGATAATTTACGCTGTACTGTGCTAAGACCGCTTGAAAGTGCTAATCGTCTTAAATATTTTAATCCATGTTGTTCTGTTTTTTGCTAAAAATAAAGTAATATAAGATGTAGATTGTATTAAAGAATATTACTTTAATGCATAAATGGTGTTTTATCTTTAATTATATTAAGTATATCGTTTAAGGATATATACAGAGCTTACAATTAATCAAGGCAATAAAATGTATTTACGAAAGTGCTATTTGTATAGATTTTGCTGATTTCTTATTGAACCAGGATGTTGTATGAGTCAGTTTTGTTGTTGATCTGGTGAAAATATGATTTTATTACTAAAGACTAAGTCAATATTATTGTTTTTTTTTTAGTTAGGTACCTATGTTATTACACGAATCAAATAATAAATTTTCCTTACCAATCGATAAAATTATATTATGATTGTGATATCGATAAAAACAGATTTACTAAATTATTATAATTATAAATTATATGGTACCGACTTATTTATTTTTATTTATTTATTACTTAATTGCTCTTAAAAATTACAAATTGAGACTTAATCTAGGATAAATAAATAAATAAATACATTGTAACAAACGGCGGCCTTATCGCTAAATAGCGATTTCTTCCAGACAACCGGTTGTACAGAGTGAAATTAGGTAAAGGATAGGAGTAGGGCAGAGCATAAATAAATATATGAACAAAAATAAAAACAACACTTATGTTAGAAAGCAGAAAAAAATGTATCTTAGATAATAGATAGAGATAAAACTCCACAGCAGCTATTCTTACAGCCTTCCGATCCTCATTGAAAAAAGTGAAATATCTAAAAAATAGGCTACTTTCATAAAAAAAATAGCATAAATATAGATGCAATAAACGACGCTCTATTAAATTCCTTGTCATACATAGAACCAATTATTTACAATGTAGATAAACAGTATATTATTAATATACTTATTTATTGTTAGTATCTCAAAATAAACGTAAACTGCGTGGATATATTTGTTCTATGCAAATGTGATAGGGCAAACAAAGAAACTGTATTGTATAACCTAATGTATGATTATTCATAATAATTATTATCAGATAAATTGGAGCTATTTTAATTTCATATCGATTGGTAATTAGTAATTAAGTACATATTGCTCAATATATTTAGGCGAATGTTTTGAAACGTTTTTGTGGGAATAGATTTGATGAAATTTTTATTTTTTAAGTACCTAAATGCATTAAAATAATTAAAAAATTATCCGCGTTCTTTTACGTGATATGTACGGTCTTTTAGTAATCTTATGCTTATTTTTACATTTATTGGAGTACAAATTAAATTAATACGTATAAGAACTCTTACGCAACACAAAGGCTCTAAAATCATAACAATTTTTTATTTTGTATATACTTAGGCATTGACGTCGATAATTTTGATATCTCATTATGAGGAGATAAGATTTTCATATTACGCAAAAATAATAATGGAGGAAAAAATAATAAATCCACATTTATATTGCTACCTAAAACGATGATAAGACTACGCCGAGTCGCGAAAAATATTATGAACTGCATGCAAGTGCATGCCTATTGCATACATATAAATAATTTGACGCATTTATACTTCCATAAATACACAAGAATATATTATTACACTGTGTTATAATTATTAATAGATGCAAGCGAATATATAACGATGTATGTGTCCAGTTACAGAAGCTTGTGCATGACGTATGTTGCTTACACCTTGCCACTCCCCTGTATCAAGATTTGCATTTAAACGTAATTACTATTACTTGTTGGAAATCATACATTTTCCATTTATTTTCAACTTTCTTACAAATGTGCGGACGTATGGCATGCTCTATTTAACTTGTCGGTTTGAATTACGGCAGGAATGTTTCATATAGAATTTATTTATTATTGCATAGGTATAATATGTACTCATGATTCATTATATGTAAATATCAAATTGTAGGTAAACTCAAAACTCGACCATTCAAGTAATAATAATAACTTAGTAATTTAATAACTTCTGACCTTGTACATTATATGTAGATTCACCTGATTCAGTTAAAAGGAAAACTTCGGGTTCGAGTCCCGGTGAGACGGATTAAAATGCTGTATTAAATTGTTTAATTGTTTTTGGATTATAGATATTTAAAGTAGATTTAAATCTATTATGATTAGGTCACATTAAGTGCGCAATAATGAACATTTAATAGCATTTAGATTGGCGGTATTTTCTTAGATACGCACTTTATGAACTACCGTCAAGTTGCATGGTTTTGGTATAATAATATGGTCGCTTTCTAGCTATGTCGGTGGTAAAGTAGAGTCCCATGCGCAACAGTACTCAGTGGTGGGCAATGTGCGCGTGATTAGGAGGAGGTGTGTGCGTCACAACAACACCATGACTAGGTTAGTGATTGATTGTTGGCGGGTTGGTGCTTGGTGGTGGTCACTGTTGGTTGATGGTTGATTGTTGATTGTTACGGATCGAGTTTTAGGGCTTTGCGTCGTGGTTATGTTACGAGAGCTACAATTTTAGGGATTGTTATGTTTCGCGGAATAGTTTGAAGTGTGTTAGAATTTTGAAATGAATTTAATTGTAAAATACAGGTTAGTGATTGTTTGTCGATTGGTGGAGGTTGTTTGTGATTATTATACTTATGTGATAGATGTTCCACGGTCCACCGCATGCCTATTTTATTTATTTGGCGGATTGCTTTGCTTTGTTGTAATAATAGGAAAGCTTTTTGATTCAAAGTTCGGAAGTGCTGAAAACGAGTAGCGGTTTTATCGTACGGATAAGTTTTTTTTATATAAGAATTTAAATAATAACAAGATGAATATGAATGTTTGTATCCAATTTCGTTTATGAGGTCAAGTAAAATTCTTTTATCATTTCATATGTGGTTGCATTATTTTTATTTCGCTGCAGGGGTCAAGAGTTTGTGTGACGTCTTTCATCATGTTTTTCGCTTTGTAGTATTTATAAATTCACGAATTGTTTTATGTTTCATATATATTTTGTTTTGCAATATACTTCCTATTGTAATTGTGAATAACTTTCAATTATCATCATACAATAAGAGCGCGCTATCCATACCAAAGTCAAAAACATCGCGTCACAATGCGTTTACAAACGTATAGTACAATTGCATCTTAAAATAATGATTTATTAAATTAAATACATATATTTAATTAGTTACTACATTATCATAATTTGCAATGACCTCGAACATGTTGATATAAGAGCATAATAGAACCGCCTATTGATAACGTTCCTAGTAATGACACACCGCTTCCTGTTTTTCTATTTAATATCGGTATATTTTAATTTATAAGACAGTAATGTAGAGAAACAATGACATTGTTGAAAGTAGTACGGGATGATAATTATGTAGTAATGTATGCTATTATGTTCGTGAGTTCCCCAAGGTTCTATTTTTGGTCCTTTGCTCTATTTTATATAGAGAAAAGTTGTTCGGTAATTATCTTAATTAAACACTGCTAATAAATCATTTAAATAATAACTTAAATACAATTTTATCATAAGATCTGAAAGGAGATTGTTGAAGAATTCCTTAATTTAATTTGAATAAAATTATTACCTACCTACATAGTTATTATTGATCAGGTTATTTCATTGTTCCTTAATTACATGCTGTATGTGATTGGAAATAATCTTAAAGATATCGTTATCAGGTAGGTGGATAATGTTTTATAAGCGGTCAAGCTACGAAACATTGTATGATAAATATTTTTAAAGTAAGGAGAAATAAGAATGCCAATGTCAATAACGCAGAAATTGATTGTTATTGAAAATCTTTATGCTATAGTCGAGCCAATTTAATAGGCAACATTTGACGTCTATCAATTTTATCTTCGAAGAGAGGTAACCTGCTTAAAAACATCGATTAAAGTGAATTAATCGATACTGACTTGAAACATTTGTCAATCGAACTTGAAACACATTTATTAATTTATGATGATTTTTATTCACAAGTAATCAATGCATTCGATTCTTGATGTCAGATTTCGATTTTTAGAGTAACGTCTCTGGTATTTAAAAAGAAAAAAAGTTTATTGACACAAAATTGTAGCGACGTCAGTTCTTTAATTCAGAAATTGTTTATTATGTTTAGAATGGTTTATCAGTAATATGAAATCTTAAAATTACTTGTATCGGTCATTATTATTATAAATATGTAATCGTATTTGAAAAAAGTTAAGCAAATTTGCAGTTCTAACAAAACGAAATATCATGTTATTCTATGTCGTCGTTACTAGGTTACATTGTTGAATTTTGTTGAACTGTCAAATGTTGCCTATTAAAATGGCTCTACTATAATAAATTTATTCTCTAATCAATACATATAATAAAATTCTAGAAAAGTGGTGTCTGTACAATGAAAATATGTAAAAAAAAATTAGCAGGGGTTATTACTAAATCGATCCCAAACCCAAAACTGTCGTTAAAAAAATTTTTGTCTGTTTGTCTGTTTGTCTGTTTGTCGGTTTGTCTGTTTGTCTGTATGTTTGAACACGCTAATCTCAGAAACGGCTTATCCGATTTAAATGCGGTTTTCACTAATATATTGTGGTAAGCTTCATTTAACATTTAGTGTTTATTTCATGTCAATCGGTTCATAAATAAAAAAGTTATGACCATTTAAGTAATCACAGCGAACATTTGCTAAGGCATTCTATACATGAATTACTTTATTACGTAAATTATACGCTAAAGTTATTCCTTGACATGTCCAGATGATCATATCGAAAGTTCCCAAGCGTGGGGGGGGGTGGTTATGCTGAGGGGGTAGTAGGGGGGGTCAAAGGAACTTTATTTAGATTTTTGCTCATAAGTCTAAAACCTGCACGAATAGCATTATGGTAACTTCTAGGTAAATTTTCTATATAAAAGGTCTTTGAAATTATGTCGTTGGTATTATATTTTTAACCCCCGACGCAAAAAGAGGGGTGTTATGTCCGCTATGTGTGTATTGCGTGTCTGTCTGTGCCACCGTAGCTCGCTAACGGGTAATACGAATTAGATGGGTTTTTTTGTTACATTAGTTGTTTATTATATTATTTAGGGGTAAGTGGGAATGAAAAAAACGAATGTTAGTTGTTACTGTAGGTTGTAGGTTATACCCAGGTGAAATATCAAATGAAAATAGACGACATGTCAGAAACAATTAGTCAAATTTTATCAAAATCGGTTCATCCATTTATTTGATATAGGGGTAAAAGTGGGAATAAATAAATGAATTTTATCAAATATACTCAAGTGACGTATCTAATAAAAGACATGACGTGTAAAGTACAATAAGACATATTATAGGTATAAAAGTGGGAATAAAAGTTGTCAAATAATATACCCAAGTGGCATATCAAATGAAAAGGCATGACCTGACGTGAGAAGTATGATGAGGCAAATTCAATCAAAATCGGTTCATCCATTTATTGATTTATAGCGGTAAAAGTGGGAATGAATAATCGAATGTGGTCAAATAATATAATCAAGCGGCATATCAAATGACGTGTGAATTACAATTAGTCATGTTTTATCAAATTTGGTTAATCTGTTTATTACATATAGGGCACCTTGGGGTGATAGTGGGGATAAATAATCCAAATGGAGTACCAAACGAAAGGATATGACATGTACATAATATATAGGTATGATTAGACATGGTTTAGAATTTAGATCAAAATCGGTTCTGCCATTTATAGACCGGGAGATACTGACACAAAATTTCGAGTCTTTTGTAACAGGATGGCGGTTTTACAGGGTTCTTAGTACGCAATGGCAAAAAGAAAAACGATGGTGTGAACGCTGGTACCGGCGGCTTAGTCGCGTGGGCGTTAGTCGAACTCGTCGGAAAATAGCGAAAGTCAAACAATTTGTAACAGTATGGCACTTATTTTTCCTGTAAGTTTGAGGATCAACGAATATAAATACAAAATTTCAAAGATCTAGGTGTTGGAAATCTTCACTTATATAAATTAATACTAAATTAATTTTTCAAGTATGACAGCACTTTTTCCCCCTACTAGAAGTATGGCAAATATAATAATGGTCACATTTTATCAAATACTCTC
>CAJQZN010009651.1:0-10384 GCA_907164685.1 Colias eurytheme | reverse complement strand
TATGAGGCTATTTCAAAAAGTGGGGCATCTATCCCACTTTTACCCTAGGTACCTAATGTCTGCAGGAACCACCTATGTATCAGAAAGACTTTCTAGAAGTTATAGACTATACCTACTGGTGACATTTTTAAAAAAAAAAAAAAAAAACAATATTAAAACATTAATTTCCCGTTTTTCTTTTTTTTTTGTATTTTTAAATTCCTAGGGTGTTCCTAGGTCCCTAATTTATCCATAATATTGTAAAGGCCAACTGATTGTTTAGGTAGGTACTATAGATAATACTAGGGTAAAACGAGGATAGATGCCCCACTTTTTGAAATAGCCTCATAATTTTAAAAATATGAATCTTATACGAACACTTTGTACCTATGAATATAGATAGCTAGGTTAATTATCTGTTTTGAATTACCTAGGTACTAGATATAGGTATTATATATTTTTATCCTATCATTTATAGATATTGTGTTATAAACATTTTTGTAGAACACTTTTTTGAGAATAGATGCCTACCTATTTATGGATAGTTGCCCCACCATGAAAATACTAAGGAGGATAGATGCCTGCAGAGTGGGATAGATGCCTTACGTACCTACTCTATAAACGCGAAATCTAATAAAATTTATATGATAAACCAGCAAATGTCATGTTAACATAACTAACTCTAGTTGTTCTGTTGTCCAAGAATACCTATAGATACTTGCGCTCGCACTCATTCTTTTCTTTTGTATTTTCGTGGCGTGGTTCTGCTGCAATCAGTACCTACCTATAAGGTAAAATCATTAACATATAAGTATACATAACAAAAAACAAGCAAATTTAACACGTAAAATCGGTTAACATAGAGAAAACCTCTGACAATAACATGTATATTATTTATACCTATGTATTGAGGGATACCTAGATGCGCTAATGGGCATCTATCCCTCGAAAAAACGAGAACTATACTTTTTGACCTATTCACCAAATTACGAAATTATTTAGAGCGTAGGTAAGTATTATCATAACTAGGTATAGTACCTATTGAGTCATCTATTCTGTCGTAGGTATTATTGTATGAAGTTGGTGTGAACTATCGATGACATAATAACTTATTAAGACACACCAAAATAAATCCTGCAACTGTACTTCGCAACTTCGATGTGTGGGAGGAGTGGATAGGTACCTTACCACAGTAGGTACATATTACAATATTATAATACTGTCACACTGTGACCTTACAGTTAATCATTTAGATATTTAGATGCTCAGAACTCGAAAGTTTAGGTAACGTTTAATTATGCATTTCTGAATGTGAATCATAATATTTACGATCTACATACACCTAGGTAGGTAAGTACCTACATACCTATTATCAAACCTATGTAGAAAACGGCACTCTATGAAATGAAATGAAATGTTAGTGAAATGAAATGTTCGTCGATAAATCCTAAATGAAATGTTAGTCAATCGAGCAACAGCTCTCTTTTCTGCAAAATAAAATATTTACCTACCGTGAAATATGCCAACATTGCCCACTTTTTTGAATAATTTTAATTTCATTTTTTTTTAATTTTCTACTTATATCTAGGTACCTAGAGACGTTAGTATCTACCATAGGTAGGTATCTACCTATTTTCTGTAAGCATAATATGTTTTTCTTAGATCGTGTGCAAATTGTAGCAAATTTCATTATTCTTCAACATTTTATTCATTATTTGTCTGTTTTTGAGGGCGGGCAAAGTTATCTGCACTTTTTACCATCATTGCCCACGTCGATGTTTGACGTACCTAAATACCTATGACTAGCCAGAATATTAAAGTCCATTTCAAAGGTTTCTGACTTAAGTGGCTGGGCAAAGTTACCCAGGTAGGTACCTACTCTTTTCATACAATCGCATTTCGCTTTTCCAAAAAGCCTAGGGTTGGTACAGGCCTACCTACATCTCAGTAAAGTGAGCATGACTTTCGATTTCTTTTACTGCAAATATTTCGTAGTAGGATTATGTTGTAGGCAATAAAAAGATAAAAAAGCCAAATAGTTGTACTAGTAGTGTTCAGTGACTATTTAATAAAAATAAACATATTTTTACATTTAAGTTATGCTCAAAATTCAGCGATTTAACATTATTTACCATGATTCCTTCCGGGATACCAAATTAAGATTATGTTTCTGAAATTAACCGATTAGAAGTAATATTATGAAGTAGGTATCAAATTATATGGTAGATAATATGAAATGTGCCAACCCTAAGCTTTTTTGATGGAGGGCAATGTTGTCAAATATAGATCGCTACATTATTGCGTAATTTTGCCCACCATTCTAACTTTTGTATAGAACAACCTTCAGTGGTAATCAAGTGGTAATAATAGCATTAAAATACACTTCAAACTTTATTTTATAACATTAAACATATTATGAGTAAAAATAACCTGTGTTTAGCCATCATGCACAAACTATCGCTTGAATTTTCACCATTTGTCCCTTATTTTGTTTGACCTTGGTCACCTCATTAGAAAGAGACAATTTCTAAACAGGAACAGTCTCAATCGGACCGGTTTTATGCGCCCACTATACGCCGCGCCGCAGTGCACCGTCTAGTTTTATTAAACGTAGGTATATTTAAAAGTCTTTGGCAAAATTTTCGTAAAATCATTGTAAAAAAAATATACATTGCATGCACGGTGCACCCCTTGAAAACATGTTTTAATTTTAATAAAAACAAATACATAATTTTTATCAATTATTGATAAAATCCCTTGAATGGCAAAGAGTATAATTTTTTTTTCTTTGAGTTTTTAAAAAAGTCAAATATTTACCCGGGTACCGCCACAACGTCTTCTAAGCACGTCTTGTATCTAATCTGTGACAACTTCCTCTTCCTGAAGTTATATTTAATGAAATAATATTAAAATTCATCCTATAGATATAAAGAAATCTTTTTTTTATTTTTTTTAAACTTGAAACTAGTATGAAAGTATATAAACGAAACTATGAGTTTATAAATCATATTTGGTTACTCTATTATCTTGTCTTTATTATCTGTATTATCGATATGATTACACAGTCTGTGCTGTATCTATAGCTTATGGTCTTATCTCTCTAGTCTGTACTCTGTGCACACTCTGTTATTTATGGTGTGCATTAGTGTTTCAATTTTCTGTTTGTGGCTTGTGCTTTCCGTTTTTACTGTGATATTGCTAATAGCGTGGTAATTTAGTAAATAATAAGTGTTTCTATTTGACTACTTTTTCATTTCAATATAAATCTTTTAAAATGTCAGCGGATAATATTGAAAAACTTTATCAAAATTATGGAGTTCTCGCCGATGCCAAAGATGATATCGCCAAGGTAACCTATAAAACGATTATACTTATAAATTATGATCTCGCTCCTTATTCAATGTTAGACATTATATTCATAATATTTGTTACATTTTTAGCACGAAAAGGAATATCTAGAAATATTGGCGGCCGTCAAGGGATCCGATAAAGAAAAACGGCTGGCGTCTCAATTCATTGCGAAATTTTTCAATAGTTTCCCTAACTTAGCAGACCAAGCTATTGAAGCACAGTTTGATTTGTGTGAAGATGATGATGTGGCAGTAAGTACCAATTTCGGTTCATTATCAATAAATAGAATCTATGATCTATCTGTCTGATATTACACTACCATATTGCGGATGTGTGAGCTTTAATTCTTAATTTAATATGGGTGTAATTGCTTATAATTCTTTGGTGAATCTGTCTATACAATAATACTATCATTATGAGTTTGAATAATCCATACTAATATTATAAATGCAAAAGTAACTCTGTCTGTCTGTCTGTTACTCAATCACGACTAAATTACTGAACCAATTTGCATGAAATTTGGTATAGAGATATTTTGATACCCGAGAAAGGACATAGGCTACTTTTTATTGCGAAATATGTACCACGGGCGAAGCCGGGGCGGACCGCTAGTTCAATATTATATTCTATAAAGTAAATAATAGCTCATAGTAACTTCTCTTTACAGATTCGTAAACAAGCAATCAAGGAATTGCCTATAATGTGCAAAAGTAATAAAGAGCATGCACAGAGAATAGCAGACATATTAGCGCAGCTGTTACAGTCTGAAGATTCAACTGAAATCAATGTAGTTACAAATTCCTTACTCGCTATTGTGAAAATCGATCCAAGGGGAGCCTTAGCTGGCTTATTTTCTCAAATACACCAGAGCACTGATAGTGAAGTGCCAAATGAAATTGTCAGAGAGAGATGCATTAAGTTCCTTGCAACCAAAGTAAAACAACTCGGTAGAGAAGTAATTAATAAAGAAGCGGAGGATTTAATCATAGCTGAGGGCAAGAAAATCTTAGAAGTAAGTTGATTTGATATTGACCCTTGTAAAAACTTAAATGTATTGTTTATTTCAGTTTTGAATTCATAAATTATAGTACAACTATGTCTAATGATAACAGTAAATGCTATTTTTTATTATTGTATATTCTTTGATTTTATATCATTAATGTTAACTTTTTTTCTTATTACCAGGATGTTGTTGCTGAAGAATTTGAACATATAATGGATTTACTAACATGGTCCAAGCTTGGTAAAACTCCAGCTGGCAAAAAAGAATTGACACAAATTATTGCCGCATTGGCATTTAGCCCTGATGACTGGCATCCTGAAGACCCTGAATATGTAGACAGACTTATTCAATGTTCTCAACATGCATTACCTTTATTCACTGTAAGTATATATTGTCAAATATGTGTTACATTGAAAGAAAAAACTACAAAGTAACTATCCTATACATTTTTATTTGGCCTAATTATTTATGTATTAGTCAATAGCCAATACAACTGTAATAACTCCTGAAGTCTATCAATTTAAATTATATAATCAATAAAGTATTTGAAATACATTAGGAATTTTTGTTGAACTCTGTCTAAGCATACAATATACATACAGAAAAAATAGAACAATCAATAATTTTTGAGACAATTATTAAATATGCTTTTTTTTTTCTTTTTCCACCAGCCTCAAGTTGATTCTACACAATTTGTGAACATTTTCTGTGATCATGTTTTGTCAAAATGGGATGAAATTGCAACAACGGGTGGGGGGACAGACCAAAAACTTGAATTGTTGAAAACATTTGCTGAAATCACAGAACATTGTGGTGAGATTGAAAATATAGATAAGAAGATCAACATTGTGTATGATGTTTTATTGGTAAGTAATATGTACTAATCAAGAGATTATACTACTCTTTATACTAACATTATAAAACATCTACAAAACATTTAATTATTTTGTATGAAAATTTCTTCGTTAAATATAAATAAGGATTGGTGCCTTTAGTTAATCACTTTTTGAGAAACATCATTACTAAATTACTTAATAATAAATTATGAATAACAGTAAATGAAAGCATACAAACAAATTGAAAGATCAACATAATGATGATACTGAATTATGAATAATCAATATTATAGGCAAACATTAACAAATTATTATTTTTATAGAATTATCTACCAGAAGCTCCGTTAGTAGTTAATGAGGAAGAAACTACAGAGAAAACTGCAGACAATGAAGAAAAAACGGACGAGACTAAAACAACAACAGCACCGTCCCTTCAATTTTCTCATGTGGAATGTGCACTCTTTGCTCTGCATTCGCTCTGTCGCAAATCACCGGAGGCTCTCAGTGCTGACGCTGCAAGGTTGAAAACATTACGTTTGCGACTTCAGTATACAGCTCGTTTAACACAAGGCTACATAAAGAAGTTGAAAGAAGTAACACAGGTGATTATGCTTATAATAATTAATATCTTAGAATCTGTTTGTGTTTCTGGTATTAAAAATAAATAAAAGCAATATTGCCTGCTTGAATGTAGCACTTTGAATGGTTTTCTTATTTCTTTATGTTTTATTTTAGGGTAAAAAGGGGGAAGACGCCAATTCAGATGAAAATAAATTGAGAGTGGCAGCATTGAAGACAACTTCAAATATAAATACGTTAATCCGCGACATTTTCCGAACACCACCAAGCTTTAAAAGCAAAATACAGCTCTCATTCCAGACTACAAAGAAAGAGGAAAAAGAGGTATTTATTTTCATCGTAATTATTTACAATCGCAAAATTATATGACTTTTACAATGACAAATATCGTGAATTGCATAATCAGTTGTTTGCTAATTTTGCATTGTTGGTTATTAAAAAATTCTTAATAGTGATATAAAAATAACTAACTTATCAATTAAACTGTCTTTCTCTATTTATTACAATTTATTTGCAGGAAAAAATTGTATCCCATACAGACGACAAAGAATCTGGCGCCCAGAAAAGACACCGTCCCATCACTTTTGACAATGGCGAGAAAAAAGAATCACCCGAAAAACGCTCAAGGAGTGGTGACAGAAACTTAAAAATGTACACACCACCATCTGGGAAATATAGTTCAAGATTGAATAACAGTGGTCGCTTTATGGGGGGTAGCTCTGGTAGGGGGAGGGGAAACTATGGCAGACGGGACTTTCGTAACAATGGCGCCCCCTACAGACGGCGCAGTAATTACTGACTGACTGACTCATAAAACAACAAAGTATTTGATTAGGGATGACTGACTGTTTAACTTTTTGACTTACAAGCTGACATTTATTTGGTTCAAACTAACATGAGCAACAATAAGTTGCAAACGTCTGAGTAATTACAGATATAATTACTCGAATAGCAAGCAGACATTGCAGCGGGAGTTACGAGTGTTTCTTTTCGTTTATTTGTACATAGGTTCATTGTATGCAGAGCTGCTTCAAATTAGTTTTCCAGTATTCACAGAGGAAAAGTATGGTGCGTTTGTGCAACATTTAAATGGCATTATGGTAAGTAATAGAAAGATAATTTATATTATTATAGCATATACAGCAGATACAACACAACTGGTAGCTGCAGTAGATACCTACAAAAATTTGTAAGTAGTAGATTTTAATGATTTTTTTAATATGAAAATTGCTGAGGAATTTCCAAGATTCTATCATGCAGGTGTGTAAGTATTGAGAATATTATATGAGTTATTTAGGGGTCCATACCAGTCATGGAAGCTGATTTTCCACACTTCTTGTTTCAGATATACTCGAGTTTCTTTTTTTTTAAGAAACTCCTACTGTATGGATTTATTAAGTCTTAAATTCAATAAATAAAATTTATCAATTACAAAATGTTTTTATTTCATGTCTTAACATCCTTACTTATTCAATGGTGTTAGAAGCAATAAACCTAAATTAAAAAACCTAATTAAAAAACTAGCTGACTGATGTTTTCTTTTCTTCAAGCAAATAATTGTCAAACCCATGAAGTTTATAAGGCTGATATTTTCGCATTTTCCAATATTTGGGGCAAATTTTTAGTTTTTCTTTTATAAGATCCTTCTGCGAGAATAACTAACACATCAAAATAAATATTGAAATAGGTCAAGCCATTCACATGTGATTGCATGACCAAGTGAAATAGGATCCTCATTATCATAAAAATAATACAAAGATCTTAACTCGAAGCAACTCAAAAATAGAGTTACAAGTATTTATAAATTAAAAGCTTACTATGTATGCAATTACTCATCGCATATTATCAACAACATTACACATGATATAATCAAGTTCGTAACAGGGGTCTGGGTTAGAACTGTCACTTTGAATGCTTTCTATTTGTTCTAATATTTCTGTGGGAACTTTAAAGTTGGACTCCATTTCATTCTGATCAGGTAAACTTTGAAGCGCATTCTGCAAAATATCCTGCACTTTATCCAAGTGTTTCTGAAATCTGAAATGAAAAATAATTTAGTTAATTAATGTTGTCAGATACTTGGGAATTATGTTCCTACAATCGATTTGTTGGAAGGATGAGTTATGATATCACCTAAACCACGAATTTATGAACAGATAGACAACCTTGGGAGAACACATTTTTGTCAAGAAATTATTTAAGTGAAAAGGAGGAAGGAAATATCTGTAAAGTATAAAAATATGCGTATGAAAGCACAACCACAAGCAGAAAGTGAATGAACTGATAAAAATATACTTTATAGTTCATTACCTCATTGCAGTTTCAACTCTTTGACGTTTCTGCAACTCCATCATTACTCTCAAAGTTTCTCTTGCTTGGTGTGGTCTAAATTCATTTAGTAAATGATGTATGTGTATAAACAAAAGGCTTAAGTCTTCAACTTTTTCCGCCCTTTTGGGTGAATCTGGGCAATGCACTAGGAGGTCTAAGAGATCAAGAAAATTAACAAGTAGAGAATGATTCAATTTCTTCAGTTCCCTTCTTCTTTCAAAGTGTAAAGGATAAAGTCTTCGAAACCCCTGTAAATAAAAAGAAACATGGATATAAGTTTGTTTAGTTATATTCTAACGTAATGAAAAACAAAATCATTATAAGTATAAGCGACACATGTACCTGACTTTCAAGGGATCTTATTATCGTGTCATCAGCGTTAAAAGTGTTTCCAAACATTGAATAGGAATCATGAATAGGGCGCGGAGGTAGTGGGGCTCTGTTTCTTCGTACATTGTCATCTGTATAAAAGTTAATATACTGCATAGGTGGCAGTGGCAAAGAACTGACTTGTGCAGTTTCCGAAGACATGATTGAAGATTCCTGTAATTTAATTTGAAATTAAATCATGTCCTTCAAACTAATTACTGTCTCTCATTATGTTTTTATTAAACTAAACGATTACTTACTTCTGTATGGCTTTTTAAATACAATGATATTTTATGATACCTATTAACAATTATGCAACTAATAAGTTAAAACGTAAATTTATAATAGTCATACGGCACAATTTGATATTCAGGTAATCCTTTTGCCTATTTATTTTCCAAAATCCAATTTCTCTAAAATAGGTACTTACACGAAAGTTGAACCGTCGCCGTCAGGCGCCAAGCACAGAGCAAGTAATATACTGTCAACTGTCAAGACCACAAAGGGCACAAGCACAGAACCTTCACAGAACACTTACTGTTCTGTGGGCACAAGCCACAAAGTAATTATATAGTCTGTGGTAGTTATAATTTATCGCCACGAAAGACGTCCCGCGGCGAACGTATGTATGAACCAAGAAGCATAATAACTAATACACTGGAGATTTCAGTATGAACATTAACTTGTAACAAGAAAATATGACGTTGAATGACGCCTGTATGTTTTTTTATCCCTTTCACACCTAGGTTAGTTAGTTAGGTGTGAAAGGGATAAAAAAACATACAGGCGTCATTCAAGGTCATATTTTCTTGTTACAAGTTAATGTTCATACTGAAATCTCCAGTGTATTAGATATAAGCTTCTTGGTATGAACTAATTAATTTGATAGGTCGGCCTTATTGTAGAATATAATGTGAGCACAAATGTAAGTTTTATGGAGTTTTCAATCGAACGTGCTATGATTTTCAATTTTAGCCAGAATTCTAGCCAATTTGGATTAAGTAATACCTTGACCACATTATTTTAGGTGCCGACAGCGCCGCGTCTACGGGACGCCTTTCGTGGTATATACGCTATTGCAGTATAAATTACTTGCTCGTTGGATGTTAATAAACCAAAGACGTTTTAGCTACTAGCCAATATCCAAAATTACTTTCTCTATTATAACAGAACTTAAAATAAACTGTGCACCATGGCACAAAAACCGGTTCGAGTGAGAGCGCTCTACGTTCCAACTTGCCTCTTGCTAACTACCATGCTCACAAAAATAATAATTATGGACAGATTGATTGAAAAGCGGGCGTATAAAAGTCCAGTAAATACTAAATTGATTATTGATGATACGCACAAATGATACGCTACCTTTATGTATGTAAAAATAAACTTAAATATAGTGTACGGGTAAATGGTAACTAACATTATGACTGGAGGACAATACGAGAATTTTATAAAATGTAACATGTGTTTTTTGAAGTGAAACTTCTTTATCGGGGTTGGAAAAAAATTTAGTGTAACATTTTTGCGTTACGCGCCATCTTGTTTTTATCCCTACCACGCGTGATTGACGTATTTCTGTAAAGTTGTATATAGTAGGTAAATAATTTTTTTGGAAAATAAGTTCATAAAGAAGTTTCTCTTCTTACGTGTGTACACTAGTACACGCACACATTTTTATTTTTTATCTCGTCCCACAGAGCAAGAAATATAGTATCGCTTGCGTATGCTTGCAGCTTGCGTCTTAGCTTGCGTATAATATTATAGTCTATGATATAAAAGTACCAACCTTACGAAATTAGTTTTGTCAGGTTTTGTGAATTTTGTGAATAGTTGTGTTGTGTTTTGATTTATTTTGAAGAACAAACTAAAAAGTTTTATGAAGTTGTGACTCGAATTGTCCGTATTTATGCAAAATGGAACCACTCGACAAATTTCGTTT
>CAJQZN010009647.1:0-17463 GCA_907164685.1 Colias eurytheme | reverse complement strand
CCCTTTGTGCGCGAGCCCGACTCGCACTTGGCCGGTTTTTTTTTTCTTTTTGTCATTGCGTACTAAGACCCCTGTAGAACCGCCATCCTGTTACAAATGACTCGAAATTTTGTGTCAGTATCTCCCGGTCTATATCTGTTTGAATTGCACTCTGTATAAATTGTATTCTTATTTAAGTCGAATGATCAAAACATCAATCTAAATATAAAAAAAAAATGTCTCTAAACCTGAAACTATAGTGCATTATGTTTATAATATAAAAATGTGCGTAAAATTTCATTAACTGACTTCAAAAAAGGAGGGGGTTATGAATTCGGCCAGTATATTTTATTTATGTATATGTACACCGATTACGCTGAGGTTTTCATTTTCATTTTCATTTAGGGAGAGGTAAGCGCAAATAATGCGGATATAATTTTTTTAAACGGCAACTTAAAAACAAGTACAAACAATCCCGAATTTCAATATCCACGGAAACGAATACTGCAATAGGTCTCGTGTCCGAATTTTACCAATACATTGTCAAATGGAGCACAACAAAACTTTTGGCCTATGACCTGCATTTTAAACGTCTTCCTTGTAAATCTTTTGGTTTATAGTTAAACATATTATCTGAAAATTGCATGCTATCCATCAAGAACAAAATGTATGTCACATAATAAAAGCTTGAATATTATTTTCTATTTTCTGTTTTACTACAATATTATAGCGAAGTTATACCTCAACTTTTGAGAAGTGAATGTCACTCTAACATAACTATATTATTTACATTTCATTTGAGTAAAATTTATACGTAAGGAATGTGAAACAGAGATGACTCTTCCCCTGTGCATATACAAGGCATATATATGTACTTTATTATACAAGTTTTTCTTTAAAAAGTGACTGACAGTATATGGTTAATGGTAAGTTAAGTTTTTGACGTGACAACGTCTTATAATTCGATAGCGCCGGCTGCATGCACGAAAAAACATGACTCATGCGGCGTTACCTCGCTCTGAGGCGTTCCATGTAAGGCTTGAAGTGCAAGCGAGAGCGCGGAAGGAGTGACAAAGAAGCGCAATCGGACGTTCACACGTTCAACTATCGTCAGTAAACCGACTTTACAGACAACCATTTTTTTTTAAATTATTGTATTGTTAAGAAAACACGCTCTGTACTTGCCATATGCCTTCGTCACAGAATACTTAATAGTAGCTAACGCCTTCGTCTTCGTTTTTAAGAACTTGATTCTAATTGATTGGAAGCTTGTGTACATAAAACATCGACTGGGTCAAAGTTCATTCACACAAACACAAACAAACAAACAAGTCAAATAGAGGATCCATATTAGTAGCAACTAAAAGCAGAACAAATAACAACATCCAATCCAAAGGTCTCGGTTAAGCATGATGTCTTAAAGCAGTTTTATTTCCAGTGTGAAAAAATGACAGAGCTATATACGGGAATTAATACTGCTATTAGACATTATTCTTAACCGAGACCTTTTCGGAGAGCAAAGATTGTAGATAATAATATTTTTTTTATTATATTTTATCTATTCTTTATATTATACTAGCTTACCGTCCGCGGCTTCGCCCGCTTTGTCTAAAACCTAATAAATTATATACTAAAACCTTCCTCTTGAATCACTCTATCTATTAAAAAAACCGCATCAAAATCCGTTGCGTAGTTTTAAAGATTTAAGCATACAAAGGGACATAGGGACAGAGAAAGCGACTTTGTTTTATATGTAGTGATGAGCGATTTCGTCCAAACAACTACATTAGACACAATATATCGAATACCAACCTTATTCAGTACACTTAATTTTACGGATAGGTATGCACCAGATTTTCATAGCCGGAACACAAACACTGAAATCACCGTATGCTAAAATATTAAATTTTTCCTATACAGAGCTAGTACGTGCATGCGATCTAATTTCCGGGTTAAAGCGAGCTTGAAAAATATGAATAAAAAAAATATCCAGTAAGGTACTCCTTTAAAACATAACCTATCATGTAGCCTGGATTTTCAGGTTTTGATAGCGAAATTTCAAACGAGATACGCTTAAGAAATTGCAAAACATTAAATCGTGAAAGGAAACATTTTTCACTTATTAAAGTCACAAAAATGTTTCCTTTGACGAATTACCTTCAAAGCCTCGGAAATAAAAACATACGGGCAGACTGAAAATCAGCGCTGCTCAGGCGTTAAAGCCCGACAGCACGGCTGAGTCTGACCCGATTGCCATGTAACTACTTAGTGTATGTTTTTTTTAGTAATATAAGTAGTTGTTAAGTGTGTAAATGTGGCAATAAATATTTTTTTCTTTCTTTCTTTCTTTCTTTCAAAAGAATTGCCTTTTAAGGTTTAAAAGTGGGACGGCGATTGCTTAAATGTGACATGGGATGTTGTTTTTTAACTGATTCTGTAGATGGTGTGATCTGTGAAATAGAAGCTAGAATCCAAACATATACTTTTTAACAACTGAAACATTGAATAGTGTTGCAGCATTTTATATGCGATTTTGATGATTATTTTTATAAAATAAATATTTTTGGATACCATTAAACTGAATTAATTAAGCCTTCACATACCATGAAAAAATCATATTACACACAGTGATTAGGGTATCATTAATCATTTTAATCTGACCGTAATTTCTTGTGGTCAGTGAGAGAGCTGTTTACATTATACGACACGATATTTTATCGCAGCCTACAGACGACTTAATAAAATGTACCGTAGCAATGTAGTTTTAGTTTCACAAATGAAGAATATTGCGATACGTTATAAATAGAAGATATAATAATAACTTTATCACTGTTTAAGAAAGTTTCCCATATTTAAACGAACGTACGTAAAACGACTAAAATATGAATCACGTAAAACTTTACTGTAACTACATTGTTACAGTACACCTCGATGCATATAAAGTTCCGTGTCTGATAAGTCTTTCGTGCTCTATGAATATTCCCACAAGACATCTAACATTTATTTAAGCGCATACTTGTGCATTATAATTTGCGTCATCATAATGTCGTACATTAGTCATCATCAGCCTTTACACGTTTCCACTGCTGGAACACGAGCCTCCCATGAGAGTACAGACCATAATCCACCACGCTTGCCAAGTGCGGGTTGGCAGATGTCACATGCTGTATATTATCGGACATCAATTATCAGCCATCGGTTTCCGATATCGTGTCGGATAATGTGGAAATGCTTAAATAGCCGGAAGACAGCGTCGTTTGTTACTCGCTCGGGTAAACAATGAAATGTGTGGAGTAACTTTCGGGGTCAAATCATTTTCCTGCTTTCACGGGTGATGTGTTTTAATTATGCTTTTGTATCCTATGCCGTGATTGGTATTAGGTTTGCGTAGGTACTATATAGCCATACCGACTTATTACAAAATCTTTATTTGATCTGGTATAAACGAGAGTCATAGTATAAATTCAGAGTATAAAGTCATGGTTTATTTCTCGTGCAGAGGATTAAAGTTGTCCCTATCTATTGACATTATGGTTTTAAAACATGTTTCGTAATAAGACTGACTTAGACCATGTTTTTAATACGTTTTTAACCCGGTTTTTAGTTAGTCCGTGTTTTACAATAATACGGTTTGTGTCGGGAAAGAAAAGTTTATCTTTTTTGTATACGTTCGATGAAGAACGATTTCTTTAACATAGCTTTTATAACATGGCCATTGGCCAGAAAAAAAAAACACATTTATTTTTACAAACATTTATTCAAATAACTGACTAGAAAGATACATAAATTTAACATGAAATTCCTAAATTAGACTATACTGTTATATGCATATATAGGACACCAAACTCAAATCTATCGGACTTCTTCAAGAAACTCGAATTACTCCTGCATCGGCTTTTACATAAAAAAGATAGAAAACTTATACTTTGTGGTGATTTTAACATCAACATTTTAAAAATTAATAATATGACAAATACTTACAATAATATAATATTGAATTATAACTTGAAAATGCACATTACAAAACCTACAAGGCAGCAGACCTGTATTGATCATATAATTAGCAATATAGATGGGGCGAAGGGTGATGTACACCAATTGTACCTTTCTGATCATGACACTGGTCAATCACTCTCGGTACCTATTACGAAAACTAATCCAAAAATTAAACATTGGTTCATTAAAAGAAGAGATTATTGTAAGGAAAATCTATCCAAATTCCGAGATTGCATGTCTAACCTGACTTGGAGTAATGTATACGAGGAGTTAAATAGTAATAAAGCGTGCGAAGAATTTCACAGTAATCTAGTACTATTCTATAATCTCTGCTTTCCATTTATTAAAATTAAAGTAAGTTGTAATAACCATGCACCTAAATGGATAACGAAAGGCCTCAGGAAATCCTGCAAAACCAAACGCCAACTTATTTATAACTATTACAAAAATAAAACTTCTGAAAACAAAAAACTACAGGGAGACTACGGTAAAATACTAAAAAAATGTGTAAAGACTTCCAAGAGGCTTGTCAACATAAACTACTTAAATAATGCACTTAATAAGTCTAAAGCAACTTGGAATTTAATCAAAAAGAAGATAGATGAGGTGCGGTCATTTGATGAAATAGGTCCAATCAAAGCTAACGGAAAAATTGTCACTGACACGAATCAAATAGCCAATGAATTCAATAGCCACTTTACTAACATAACGCAAACAAGATCTGGATTAGCACCAGACTTTAGTTGTGTTCAAACATCGAATTCATCTATATTTCTGACACCCTGTACTACTCTAGAGATATATTCAATAATAGCATCCCTTAAAAATACTAAAGCCGCTGGGTACGACTCTATTACAACCCACGTTTTAAAGCACTGCAAGACAGAACTGACAGACGTTATTACTCACCTTATAAACCTTTCCTTTGAACAGGGCACTTTTCCAGACTGCCTAAAGATATCTATAGTTAAGCCTGTCTATAAAAAAGGTGATAAACAGATGCTTAACAATTACAGACCCATAACTCTGATCCCGATTCTAGCGAAGGTATTTGAAAAAGCTATGTATAGGAAATTAAATTCATTTTTAGAAAAATTTAACATAATTAAAGAAGAGCAGTGTGGGTTTCAAAGAAACAAATCAACGTCATTGGCTACATTCTATTTAGTAAAAACATTGATCGAGCATATGGACAAGCGAGAAAATGTTACAGCGATCTTCTTGGATATGAGTCGGGCTTTTGATTTTGTTAATCATAATATTCTTCTCCATAAATGTAATCTGTATGGAATAAGAGGACCAGCACTTGATTGGCTCGAAAGCTATTTAAAAAATCGTCAACAATACGTAGAAATAGCCCACGCACACTCGGATCTAAACGTTAGAATGCACAGATCCGCTCCTAAATATAACAGAAGTGGAGTGCCGCAAGGAAGCGTCCTTGGACCTTTATTATTCCTCCTATATATAAACGATTTGCCCAATATAACACCGCATAAATGTGTACTGTTTGCTGATGATGTATCAATTATTATTGCCGATAACAAACTTACTGACTACCAATCCGTTATTAATAACACAATTAAAAATGTAATAGAATGGTTAGAAACTAATGATTTAAACATTAATATAGGTAAAACAAACTTTATTCAATTTCACAATTATAAAAATAAAACAACCCCACTACATTTAACTTTTCGCGGAACATCAATGACCGAGCTTGCAGAAACTAAGTTCTTAGGTGTTATTATTGATAAGAATTGTAATTGGAAATCGCAAATTCAAACAGTTGCATCACGACTTCATAGATTCGTGTATGCTCTAAGAAAATTACGTAATGTGGTTTCAGAAAGGGCCGCTATTGTTGCTTACCACGGCTATGTTGGCTCTATATTGAGATATGGTATTTTAATATGGGGTAATTCTACTGACGTACACCAAGCTTTTCTAGCCCAAAAAAAGTGTGTCAGAGCTATAACAGGAATAGGACCCTCGATAGTTGCAGACCGATGTTTCGAAGGTTACAGATCCTGACTGTAGCTTGCCTTTATATTCTCGAGATAGCTCTTTTCGTAAAAAAACATACATATCGTTTTGTTACTTTTGAAAAAGACTGCCTGTTTCAGACTAGGGATCCCACCCGACTACGCTTCCCCATGTGTAAATCAAAATTATTTTGTGCCAATTGTCAAGGAATGGCTATAAAAATCTATAATCACTTTCCCCCAAATATAAGGAGTTGTAATCTTAATAAATTTAAATGGAGGATTACTTCATTTCTGAAACAAAAATGCTTTTATACGGTGAATGAATTTCTGACATGTAAGATGAACGAGGACTTGGCTTAGGCTTAAATATTGTATTGACTTTTGTATCTTTATTTATTATAATAATATTATGTAAAAAAAACTAATTTCCGAACCGAATATTCGACCGAAATATTTGTTTGTAAAAATTTATAATAGCTGCTATAATTTAATATATATATAATGTTAATGGGATCTAGTGTTGTGTAATATAAAATTGTTTATTGTAATTTATAATATATTTGCATGCTCAATTAAGAGCCAGAATGTTTAAGAGCCTATGTAATATGTATCTACCTAACATCTTTGTAAATCTACATTCTGCAAATAAAGAAATTTGAATTTTTTTTTTGAATAAAATAATCTTCTGTATGTGTAATTAATTGTATTTACATATTTTATTTAATTAAAACCTCGTTATGAAAATTGTTTAATTTAAAACTTATTTCCTCTCTCCGATAAATAACTCGGGCTAACAATTTCGTAGAATTTTAATTCAAAGTCTAATTGTATTATAATTAAATATTCCAGATTTAGCTACTTACAAAGGACGTAAAACAACATTACATATAAAAATATTGTTCTGTTGTTAAGAAAACGAATATTATGACTTCGAAGAATCGTCGACATGAAGACAAAAGTTGAATTTTACATACCTACTCATTATTATTATATGTGATCCCTTGTAGAATAAATATTATTACGTATACATTAAAAATATGGAAAAGTTTAAGGCGAGAATGACTCACTCAACACTTAGGTAAACACAAATAATACAGGTTGTTTCTTAAAAAATAACTTGTTTATCATCTTTTACAATCAAACGATTTTACTTAAAAGATAAAAATAATCGCTCAAATAAATAATTAAAGCACGTAGAGGTTCAAATAACCTATCTTACTAATATTATAAATGCGAAAGTTTGTGAGGATATGTGTGTGTGTGTGTGTTTGTTACTCTTTCACCCAAATACTACTGAACCAATTACAATGAAATTTAGCACACATATAGAGGGTAACTTGGATTAACACATAGGATAGGTTTTATCCCGGAAATCCCACGGGAACAGGAAATATGCGGTTTTTTCTTTGAAAACGTGGGTGAAGCCGTGGGCCGAAAGCTAGTAAATTACAATCCAAAGAGCATCGTCACTTTTTCCACTAACTTTCAAGAGGCTTGCGTTATGTTTACTTTTTTTGCCAAGGCCAGTTTACATTTATTCATTTTAACTTTCCATAAATTTCCTAATAATTATCATAGTAAACTAGTAACTATAAAATCAGTAAGGAAAATATTTATACATTAAACCAGTACAGGAATAAACTAACTGAAAACAGAATTAATTCAAATAACCAAAGACGGAACGAAACTAAATTATACTTAAGTTGGACTTTCAGTAAAATCCTATCAGCATACAAAACCAAGTCGGGGGTTTCTTGCGGTCACTTTGCACAGATAAACATACAAACACAAAGGTGTTGCAACATAACATCTCAATGTGTTTGCAAGAACCCTTACTATGGAATTAAATGAATTACATTATATGACGTATCTTTAGCTGGAGATAAAATGATATTATAAAAGTTAACTCAAATAATATATTTTGTACTGTATATTATTATTATTACTAATATTATAAAGCTGAAGAGTTTGTTTGTTTGTTTGTTTGTTTGAACGCGCTAATCTCGGGAACTACTGGTCCGATTTGAAAAATTATTTCGGTGTTAGATAGCCCATTTATCGAGGAAGGTTATAGGCTATAATATCATCACGCTACGACCAACAGGGGTGGAGCCACGGGGGTGAAACCGCGCGGAGCAGCTAGTATTATTATACAAGTTGACTTGTTATAGGTGTAATACTTTTAAAGGGGTGAAAGTATAAAGTTTCGGCTATGTAATATTTACTTTTTGTGTTGACTGACCTGGTTGGCTTAGTTGGCAGTGACCCTGCCTTCCAAGCCAGAGGTCGTAGGTTCGATTCCCACCCACGGCAAAAATTTGTGTGATGAACTTAGATGTTTGCTCTGTGTCTGGGTGTTAATTATCTATACAAGTATTTATATAAAATTATATATGTATGTTTATCAGTCATCTGGTTTCCATAACACAAGCGAAAGCTTATTATGGGATCAGATCGTGCCGTGTGTGAAAATTGCCCTGAAATAAATAAATAAATAAACTAGTTGTGTATAGTAATTGGATTTGTTCTTGGCTTTGTAATCAAGATAGATGTCATGTATTTTTTTAATGGACTAAAATTGTCGAAGTATAATTATATGGATTACTAGCAGTCCGCCCCGGCTTCGCCCGTGGTACATGTTTACGTTTTCTCTACGTAAGAACCATCCTCGTACTTCAAGGAATATAATAAAAAAAGAATTAACGAAATCGGTTCAGCCGTTCTCAAGTTATGCGCTTACCAACACATTTTGGGATTCATTTTTATATTATAGATTTTCGGGATCTTTAAAACCATTTTCCAAGTTCGGGATAATTTTATTTAGTTTATTTGACGTCCTAAGAAAACAACGATCGAATAAAGCAAACAATACTACTGGATACTGTTTTAATATTTTATTATTACACCAATTTTAGAAAATCTTTACCTAATTAGCAGAAGTACAAGTAAAAAGCTAAGTAGTCTATAATATCTACTTCTAACTGTGCCCGGCGGTTAAAAAATCACAAACTATTAACTATGTATGCCTTTTTACACGCTTTATATTAGCTTCACCTGTATGTTTGTATGTTTGTAACCGACTTCTTTGGGCGCGATTTTGACCCACTTTAAACGGTCAGATTTCGTTCAAACTTTGTAGATTTAATGAGGACCGATGACAATTTGATAAAATTTTCTATTTTTTAGTTCGGTTTTCTATAAAAAGCGTGTTTTTTAGTTTTTTTTAACTATTATTATTTTATTTATTTCTAAATTGCTTCACTAATAAGTCATACCTTGAAAATGTAACATGCAGTTCTAATATTACTTAAACATGTTTTTTAACTGTGAAAATCATGCATTAGCTACAGCCTACTTGTGACTGTGAGCGCTTAATATAATTAACTAAGAATAATCTTCTTGTCTTATATATAAAATTCTCGTGTCACAATGTTAGTCTGCATACTCCTCCGAAACGGGTGGACCGATTCTCATGAAATTTTCTGTAAATATCGGGTAAGTCTGAGAATCGGCCAACATCTATTTTTCATATGTACCACGGGCGAAGCCGGGGCGGACCGCTAGTTAATATATAAATAGAAACATACATGATTTAAACTTGCACACATGTAATTCTAGCATTTCAAATTAATTTAGTTTTACGAACTGGAACATCGTGTTTCACTGAAAAGGGACGGTTTGAGACTAACTCCATTTAACACCTCAACTAACTAATTCGATTTATTGTACGATTTTGATGAAATTTCAAGTATTTTATATGTAAGTATATGAATGGAGAATGTTCTTCAATTCTATGTATCTTATAAGGTTCTAATGAGTATGAAAATCTTAAACTTAGGAATTGTATATTTGGGAGATAATGTTATCTTATCATAAATAACGCTCACAAATGAAGGTTTTTTGTAAAATAAAGTGAAAATATACCAAGCTAATGCGTAGGTTTATGTAAGTATTAGGTATTTTAATATTATTTTAAAATCGGTATAGTCAAAATGGGCTCCATTGTAATTCTCATAAGTCATAACGTACCCACTTCCAAAATAAATAGAAAAGTTAATGATAAAATAAAACATATTTCAACCACAGTAGAACAATATAAAAACTGAATTTATATTAATATAATCTATAACAAATTAACGGATAACAAAGCTTTTATGCAACAATACAATATTTGAAATGGTTTCTATGTTTAAAACCATTTTTCACTATTCGTAAATCGAATGAGTTCCCAACATGTCACAGAAATCAAACATATTTTTTCGAATTTATATAAATGAACGCGCAATGCCAACAATTTATCGAATTCCTTTACAAAAGCGATTTATTATTTCCAATTAATTAAAACTGAAATTAAGTTAGTTTTCTGTTTCAATTCCCAGTTTGATCGGAAACAATCTGAACGAGCTTTCGTTCAATGAATGAACGAAATGAATGGTTCGTAAAGTTAACTATTTAGTTTTGAGAGGAATGTGTTTTCTATACATATAATACGTAGAAAAGTCAAAACTGTATATTGAATATTTTTTTAAATAATACCTACTTGGGACGTGATCTACAAATAATAAAATCGTTGGAAAGTCAAAACTCTACATTGCATATTTTTAAAAGAGTATCATGTACGATCATGATTTTGGTATTGAAGTATAGTAGACATTGTAATAATAATTTCGATACAATTTTAATCTACTTATTTATCAATTTTAAAGATTTTAGGCAATAATCGTATGGTAAATTTAAGTTTTGGTTACAGGACTTGCTTCAGCAAAAATTTTCTACCATGATTTAAAAAATGCTGACGTGAACTATTATGCAAGCTTATCCTAAAAACCCTTGAGGTGTCTTAAGAGAGCAATGCTTCTACACAATGGCAGACTACCTTATTAGTTTTAGGTATCTACATATAATGCAAGCTTATTACAAAGTAGTAACTTGTTACGATATAAAAAACTACACGACTGATTTTCAAAAAGAACCTTTTGAAGGTTACAAATTTAATTTGTAATAATTTACTCTTTTTCTTTTTTATCAATATTTATATTTTCAATATCTGTATTTAATATTATAAAGCTGAAGAGTTTGTTTGTTTGTTTGACCGCGCTAATCTCAGGAATTACTAGTCCGATTTGAAAAATTCTTTCAGTGTTAGATTAGCTCATTTATCCAGGAAGGCAGACTATATAATATTATCTCGCTAAGACCAGCAGGAGCGGTGCAATGTGGGTAAAACCGCAGGGCGCAGCTAGTTTAGGATAAAAAGGTAATGTCATGAAATTATTGTACTGTGTACAAAGTTAGAATTCAATCTGTCCGTTCAAGGTGAGTCAAATTGTAAAAGGAGTCGTTTACGGGTTACGTGCAAACATATAAGTGAAGCTAATGTAAGCGTGTTAAAAACATCAAAAAATAACGTTTTAAAGGCACATCTCGACAAACATGAATTGATTATTTACTCACTGCAGTACAAACCGTAATATTATTCTTAGTTATTACATTTCCTAATACAATCTGGGTTAGTCAGAGTTTATAATGAAACATAATATTATACTTCCGTAAACAGTTGGTATACAATACTTAACATCAATACATTTCCGATGGGAATCAAATTAAATTTACTATTTCCGAATATATTTGATTCATTGAGTAGGTATGTGTTTAAACTGCCAACCATGCGAGATTAATTTTCGTTTAATATGGAAGGCTTTGGATAAGGTTTTTAAGACTAGGTTTTACCCGTGGGTTTGGTAATATATTTAGTAAGTTTATTCCAAACTCATTTCTATAACAGGCTGAAACATAAGTAGAATTATAACTTTATAAATTCACATAGAATTGTCACACGTAAAATGTTATTTTTTAAATCGCAGTTTGGTTGGTAAATGTTTGTTTCCTCGTTTTTGAAATACTCTCCTAGTCTTCGTATATTTAATTAAATTTAGTGATAAGTACATACATAGAAACAAAAAACCCTTTAGTAAATTTCTTCCTACCAATGCCAATGGATCAATACATACATAGGCTGAGGCTATTCATGTCACATAACTATGCTGTCCTATTGAAATATTTATATTTTTGAATATTCACAGGTGCGGGAAGGGACACAATATGTTACAATAAGAAATGCAATATCAGACGTATTGCAATCCCTTTGACGGGCATCGTAAATCTTATGGGAACGCTGCTAGTGATGCGCCGGTGTCGATAAAATGTTTCGATAAAAAGACGCTTCTCATCTACTGTATCTGTAATTTATGAAAGTAAAAATAACTGAATCTACTCTGCTTTAGTTAAATTGTTAACCTAAACACAGATTCTTGATATACATTCTTTGGTGAATTGTGAGGACTATTTTTAATTAATGCGAACTCTGTATTACCACAATCCTTCAAAATTAATGATTTGATTTTGATTTGATTTGGAATAACAAAATAAAATGTAATTTAAAAGTGTTTTAATCTCAACAATGATTAATATTAAAAACTTAATCAAATAGATTCTAAATAGAACTTTGAAACTAAAAGCAATTTAACAAACATTCTAAGATCACAATAATTAGAATTGTATAACTTAATATTCTAAACGAATGACTTTCAAGTTTGTTTATAACATTTCAGCCATATTACTTGTATGTTCTATTATTATAATTATTAATTGACTACTTTCTAACAATACAATTCTTTATGACATTAATTTTCTGTTTTTTATTTCTACAATTCTGTTCTTCTTAGAAACACTACAAGGTACTTATTTTTATTTATTTTTCGGATACAAGTAATAAATAAGTTATATAAACTTATTACATAGTTTCCACGTAGGTATTCAATGTTCAAATCTTATCACATGTCGACAATTCATATTTTTTCAATAAATCTATTTATATTACAGTACCTAGACTAACAATAATAAGTTCAACTCAAATAGAATAAAATGGATATCGATAGCAATGTTCACACAAGCACACGACTCTATGAAGCGTAAGGAATCGTAATAACAGATGATGTTCCTAGATATTCATGTTGTAAATATTTTCCTTTGTAATTCATTTTAACTGAAATTTTCCGATAAAATTAACATTGACATATTTTAGTCCATCGCAGTTTTCTATGCTTTTGATAAAATAAAATCATCTTGATTCAATTCTCACAACATAGTTTCGTCGAATTATGAACAATTCTTCAAAATAATGATTAATCACTACAATGTACTTATCAATTCTTATATGCATGTACTTTGTATACTTAATTAAAATGAAGTGAGAAATGTGAAGGAATAGGAAAGGTAGTAAGTAGGTATAAGGAAACAAGCTTAGAAAGCTTGCAGAAGCCAGAAGACAACGACTTGATTTAAAGTGTTAAGTAAAGGAGGAATTTTATGATGTTTCTTAAATGCTAAAATGGCGTTCCGAATGTTTAGTTTTAGTGAAAACAAAATAAGACGATTCCTCAATATATATATTATATAATATATTATGTAACCAGTTTTATACTCTATTTTTTAAAGTTTGTAATAAAATGCAATTTATTGCATGTAAACTTTACTAGCTGAGCGTCGCAGTGTTACCTACATTGCTCCTCTCTTGTTGGTCTTAGCGTGATGATATTATAGCCTTCTTCGATAAATGGGCTATCTAACACTAAAAGACTTTTTCAAATCGGACCAGTAGTTCCTGAGATTAACGCATTCAAATAAACAAACTATTCAGCTTTATAATATTAAGTATAGATAACACTTTTTAATGAATAACATAGAGCTAAATTTTATCATTCTCTCGGGCACGTTAAAAAACTTGAACAAAATTCTTGTATTGTTCTTATCAGTCAGCAAGTTATGGCGAAGTATGCGGGTGATGTTTTGTTTTGTTAAATTTCAGGATAAGACGTAATCCAACAACTTTGTACAAGTTTGTAACTAAATGGAATTGTATTACATGCGAATTAGGTCAAACAATTTGTGTTGTTACATATAATATTGTATTAATGTAAGACATTCTCTTCCATGGGTCTAATGTCTTGAGAAACCGATAAAACTTTTCTAAACAAGCTTTCCGCCCGCGGCTTCGCACGTACAGTCAAGAGAAATTCCCATGGAGGATTCACCGCAGAAAAGTATTTAGGCTATAGCACTCTCTAGCGTCGTAACTACATATATTCAACACTAGCTGTGCCGCGCGGTTTCACCCGCATTACTCCGCTCCTGTTGGTCTTAGCATGATGATATATAGCTTATATTACTCGTGGATAATGTACGTTTCGAATGGTGAAAGAATTTTTAAAATCGGTCCAGTAGTTTATGAGCCTATTCATTACAATCAAACAAACAAACAAACAAATTTTTCCTCTTTATACTATTAGTGTAGATGAAATAATGGCAAATTAATAACACGTCTGAATTGTGTATCATTTTTTCTATTATTAAAGTAACACTATATGTTTATTGTATGGCGTGTGTATATCGTCACATTTATGACAATAACAACACATTCATTATATTCATAGGAGTCATTTGTTAGTCCAGTTTAGGCAATATATTATATAGAAGTACTCGTATTTAGTAATGGTACTTTTTTGTATATGAAGATATAGTTATTTATAGTTATTTACTTATTTTATGTGTAGTAAGTTATGAACATTCAAATAAATTTCGACAACATTTTAGTAAATTCAAATTGATTTTCTTCATTGTCATTTTAATTTTTATTTCAGGACTAGCTTTCCGCCATCAGCTTCGTTATCTCTGTACCAAATTTGAAGTAAATCATGCAGTACTTTTTGAGTTTTGCCCGGACATACATACAGACAAACAGATAAAAATTCTAAAACTTACATTTTCAGCTTCGGTATCTATTCTAGATCTCGCCCCAAGTATTATTTTAATATTCAATGTACAGTTTTAACTTTTCTACGATTTTATTACAATCGTATATTATGTATAGATAATAGTTTTACCATTGGCTTTTTCAATAAATTCGTGTTATTCGTGAAATATTTTTAGAAAAAACTTTTAAAAAGCCAAATATGGTAATCAAACTCAACAATCGCTGTAGCAATATTTTCAGTTAACCGTCCATTATAACAACGAGGAATTTATATGAAAAAAGCTCTAAAATTCACAGGATTCTATCAAAACGAATCTGGTCAATAAACAGTTTGACAAACCAACGCACCATTGAAATCGTGAAAAAGTATTTTAGCGGCATTCTATTCAAGTGGCTGCAATAAATGCTCAGCTCGGATTGGTTAATTCACATTATCTTTTAGCCTAGCGTTGTAAACCGCAATTTGGTTAACGAAATTTTCTTACACAAGTGAAATCTTATTAAGAGAAATCGCTGGCTTCTGGGAATAATCGTGGTCTCATTATTATGTTATTTACTGAATACTATAGATGGAAGTTGAACCGCGTTGTTCATTGGCAATTTAGTTTAGTTTATTGAGTGTAGTTAATAGAAAGACGTGATTTTAACTTTCCTGAATGTAGATTATAATGGAATAAACTTCATTGGAATGTCTGTTTGTATTCTAGGAGAAGATACAGCTCGAGTTTACAATGAACAATTGAATAAACTGCTGCACTTGGGTAGATTTTTAATTACTTTTTAGTAGTGCGTGTACGTACCTGAACATTATTATAAAATCTAATAGACTTTATTTGTTATTTATATAGTATAGTATATGTTAAAATAATAAACACCACGAAATAACTATTCACTTGCACATTCTTAAGCTTATGAGTAAAATATATTATGACGGTGTGGCAACGCCGCGTGAGACCAATAAGTCCAATAACGTTGCGTGAATTACAACCAATATTATTGCAGAAACAGTATGACGTAGAGAATTGCTATTGGTTGAATAAGTTTCTATTTGAAGCTACGAAACTAAACAAACATAAGTCTACCAAAGCTTCATAAAATGTTTTGTTACCCAAACAACAATTAATTAAAATAAACAGACGAAAATATAAAAATACATTTGATATAAATAAAATAGCCTATAGCAATCAATACTAATATATCAGCTTTTTATAGAAACATTATTTTAATATCAATACAGTAGTTTTTGCATTATCACGAATTAACAAAACACTAATCCTTTCTCCTTATTTATTCACTAGAAACGCTATTCTAATTATAAACAAAAAAAGTAAACAAACAGACGAAATGTCCCAAGAATTACATGCTCCCAGTTCCAATGAGAAAGCAATTTAAGAATTACTTCCCTTCCCAGAAGCGAAAGGACGCAAGTAAAGCAATGTAAAGTTTTTTGGCAAAATTATAACAACAAACGAATGCTGAGCCTGAAGCACGTCAATTCAACTTTTTAAATTAAAGTAAAGGAATTTCGGCGAAAGAATAAATGAGAGCTTGCTTTGGATTTAGTGTTATTGATGTATAAAATATACGGAGTAAATCATTGCGAGTGGATTGTGTTTTGTAGCGTGCTATAAATTTAGTGGTAAATGTGTTAGTTTGCCGATATTTGTTATGTTTTGTTCGATTTAAAGATGATAGATGATAACTTTTTACGTCTTTTTTTGCGTTGGTAGGTTTTAATATGTAAATTGTAATAACCTGTTACCTACTAAGTACTTAATAATCGACTCTATTATCTTTTATTTTATATCACTAGTTCCTCATGTCTTCACTTGCATATCACTGTTCAAAAAGACCTATTTAAAGATTAGTTAATACTAATTATTAACTGCTAACATTTATCTGTGTGAATAAAGTGTTAAGACTATTAAGAAATGATTACCTATAGAATAAATATTTCGTATCGGCAACACATTTATTTTATAAAATCGTCGTAGAAACTCAAACAAAGAGCTTTAAGTAGGCTTTAGCCGGATTTTCGTATCTATTACGAAAAAAACAAAACGGTTGTATAAATCATCTCAAATCCAGCCTTCAAAGCGTTCTATCCAACACTATGAAAAACCGAATAAAAATATACGAGTTAAACTTACTATTTTTCCTATTTGTAAGTATAAAACTTAAAGAAATTCAACACAATCCCCGAGGCTCAGCTACGTCGCCATCCGTTCCATAGAGATGAGATGCCTAATATTTTCACTGCGATGTCTATCTTAAAGAATGCTTTTCTTTTATTTTTCCCAACTATTCGAAGTGGCCTGATATTACACTGGGCTTTATCACTTTTCATATTAAAACTCTTGTGTAATTTTTCTTTGGAATCATTTTTAGCAGAACTTTTCTTTAAAATGTAAATTAGACTTTTTTAAAGAGTCGTTTCGTATCTGGAAGAATACTTAAAGCGGGGCTAACAATGATGCGTCTAATTAAAAGTTGTTGTTAGCTTTAAAAGTTTATTATTACAGTTATTGTTAGTTGTGATGGACTGAAATTTTATAGTCCAAAATAATTTTATTTACTTTCCTTATATTTATTCCTCAGTGATTCTACATTCAAGAAAAAAGGGTATAAATCAAATGTTTAAAACATATTGCACGCCTCATAAGCGAAGCGTTGAGGTGGGTACTACTG
>CAJQZN010009628.1:0-10947 GCA_907164685.1 Colias eurytheme | reverse complement strand
CGTTGTAAAACTGCGCTTTTCTCTAAAAGTGGACCTATTATGCTTATAAAAATATTTAACCATGTTCCTAAATGCATAAGAAACCATACATTGAATGTGTTTAAAAATAAGTTAAAGAAATGGCTGATTATTAATTGTTTTTATAGCCTAAAAGAATTTTTTGACCTTAAATGATAATTGCTAAATCGATTGTATAATATGCATGTGTAATTAGATCTAGTACCTATCTGTTTTACGCATATATTTGCATGCTTTATACAAAGCGAAACATGCTGAACAATTATCTCTTCACACCTCTCTGTACCATGTTTTTGGCAAATAAATGTTATTTTATTTTATTTTATTTTTATTTTATTTTACAGTTCCCATTCACGCCGGATTTCCGGGATTGCGTCATCTTCCCAGGATAAAAAGTAGCCTATTCCTTTCTCGGGTATCAAAATATCTCCATACCAAATTTCATGAAAATTGGTTCAGTAGTTCAGGCGTGATTGAGTAACAGACAGACAGACAGAGTTACTTTCGCATTTATAATATTAGTATGGATTAAAATTATTGTACGTAGTGACAGAGAATGTATAATTAATCAAAAAATATACCTACCCGTCAATAGGTATTCAGAAGGAAGTAATTGTTGAAAAAGTTGCTATCGATTTTATGATTTTTTCAAGAACAAGGATCAAAACTGATAATGAGAATAAACAATCAAAAATTAAAATAACGTTTAAACAATATTATTAAAAATATTTAACAGAGTAGATCTAATACATCATCATACATTTAATATCTACATTATTTAGGAAAATACCCTAGTCTATTTGTGACGCTTTTACAAATAAACAGCACCAATTTTTAATTTCAAATACAAAAGTTGAAAGTATTTATTTTATTTTTCCCCAAAAGTGTTGGATAAAGGGATGGGTAGATTTTACTATTGGTTTTGATTGCGGTAAAACCACAGGGTGCTACCAGTAGGTAGTATTAAAGAGGGACAGTGAGATAATATACAGTCTTTTTTTTACGACGATGTATTGATTAAAAATAAATGTTAAAACAATTTCCTATTCGATAAGATATCTCGGGCATAAAATGAACAATAAAGTTTTTATTTTTATATTAAAATTTAAAAGCATTATAAGACATGTAAAAGCAAAGTTTTCGTCACATTGTTATCTCGAGCTTATTCTAAAAATGGACAATATATTAAAAAATAAAAGATTTAAAAGCCCTTCAAGGTCAATTTCTTGTTTATTTATTTAATCGGTATTGTACTTATAAGATAGTTATGAATGTCGTATAACTCGATCCACAAGGCCTAAAAATAGAATGAATAATTGCAATACACTGTAATAATTCGAGTGTGACCCAGTAAAAGTTTGGCCAGATTGATTTAAAAATAATTATATGCTAAGAATGAAGATTTGTCAGATTTAGTACTAGAAGTGGTCTTTAGAAGACGCCTGAAAATAAAAAGGCGCAATTTTCTGACATTAGTTTTTTTCCATTTGTTGGTTCCCTGTGCGTAGTTGTTTCTACAATACATTATCAATTATCATCATAATTTAAAACACGGAGATTATTAAAAATATGTTTCATATACGTACATATCCACATTGCAATCAACGGAAGTATGATTATTAGTAATTCAGAAAAAAGGCACTCAATAAAAAAAACATCCTCTACATCCCTTAATTTCTTGATTTAATTCTAATTTTATCTACGTACTTAATTAGGTATAAGATTTTTTTAATTCCTAAAATAATCAGATAAATTTATTTAAATGGAGATATAACAATAATCATAATCAAATTCTATTTATTTAATACCTACTGATCATGATTAGACATTCCTAACTATAATTGGTTCTAATCTATCAGGTTAATGACCCTACTCTTTATAATATTGTAAAAAACAATATAATATATTTAGAGAAAAAGTTCTACAAATAAGTCAGAGCCTAAATATCGCAGAGAACTAATATCTATTTAAGCAAGAAAAGTTTTATCAAAATCCGTCCAATGGGTATTGTGTAAAACTTGGACATACAGTCATTTCCAGTTTTATTTTATAATCTGGATTATTGAACTACTTTCAATCAATAAATAAAAAAAGGTTAGTACGTTTGTACCGCCCGCGCCCTTATCGTTTTATTTTGTAACCACTCGTAGCTATCCGCCAGCGCGTAGTTAAAGAAAAACCCGCATAGTTCTCGTCCCCGTGGGATTTCCGGGATAAAACTTATGTTATGTCTTTCCTCAGGTCTCAACCTATCTTTGTACAAAATTTGAAGTAAATTCATGCTGTACCTACCTACTTTTTGAGTTTAGCCATACACACAGACAAACAGAACAACAGACAATATTCTAATACTTAACTATATTTTTGGCTTCGATATCGCATGTAGATCATGACCCAATTATTATTTTTAAAAAATATTCAATGTTCAGTTTTGACTTTCTTACGATTTTATTTTATGTAGCTTAGTTATAGATAAGAAACTATGACGTCAAAATATGTATGTGCTTGAATATAAAGCACATTTGATATCACAGTTTCAGCTCTTTTTCACAATGGCATTTGAATGAATTCAGTATCCATCAGTGGTTTAATAAATTATAAGTATCAAAATAATTATTTATTCGCAGGATAAAAGATAATAGATATCTTAGATGGTCTGGTATAGATAAAACATAGGATAGTTACGCGCAATCGAAGCTAATGAAACACGTGCAAATACTTATAAATCGGTTGGAGATATCGGCTAAAAATAAATAATAGTTTATAATTAGGTTTGTCATTTATAGGGTTTCACAAATGGTTAAATTTTTATAATTCTGTAAAGATTTTTCTGCTTATTTGCACAAAACGAAGTAGGTATAGAGTTGGCATTTAACCTGTACCTACTGTACAGTATCTACGTCGAAGTACACTATAATTAATTTATGTTATTTTAAAGAAATTAAGGAATTTAATCGCAAGATTAAAAGCAGTATAGGTACAGCAATAAAATCACATTGTCATAATAATGCAACCTGTAAACAAAAAATTATGTGATGATGTCCCATTTTCTTGTTCATTAAATCACATAGAATTTAGTTATACTTATTAATATAACAATAAGCAAATAAAAGACTATAAGCAATAAATAATTTATTCCAATATTCAACTATTTCGCTGGCAAGAACCAGCCATGTAAACACTTCGGTGCCGGCGATGGAGTTTCAAAAATAGCTCTTGCTTCTTCTTGGAAAGTCTTTGCATCCAATACTAAGAGTCCCACCCGACGTTCCTCGTCTCCGAACACAATGGCACATAATAGTATACCATCATCTTCTTCCTGGAGTGAAAAAAACATCGTTACAGAATAATTAGCAAAGAAAAAAGGGTACAAAAAGATTACTATGTTTGTACGTTGAAAGTGACAAATTTGTACAGTGCCTTCAAAACATACCAAACCTACATACATGGAATTTGAAACCATCGACCTTTGGACATCATTTTTATCAGTCAGTCGCATCAGAACCAGTGATTTTATTATGTTTGAGTTTCAAAGCTTGGCCGAGTAACGGTAAGTTGTATTTTTAGGGTTCTGCAGTACATCAGTAGTATAACAGTAAGTAATCCGGATAACGTTATTTTAGTTTACAAAGTGCTTGATCTTTTTAATCTTTTGGAATTTCTAATTTCTTTGAAATCTGTAGGAATATTATTTATTATTAGGCACATAGCATTATATCATAAACAGCTTTCCAAAAGTTAACGTACTGACTATAATTAGTAGATACCAACTGAGTTGATGTGTACCAAATGAGGTGATCTAATCATAGTCCGTAGCTGTTTTATTTTGTAGATCGAATTAATATGCTTCAAATAGTAAACAAATATATAGATACTCGTATGACACATCAAACAAACATAGTCAAAACAAAGCAATAATATTATAACCAGAAAACAAATCTTTAATGAAGCCTTATCACTGTAATTTAATGTCTTTTTAATTTCAGGTAGGTACATTCTTTTTTCTCAACGTTCGCGTTGGATGTAAGCAGAGCGTATGTGACAGCCATTGGACGACTCATTGGTTATAACTTATAAGCAACGGAACCCACAATTCAATTTAACTCGCATTGGTCTTGTCTCAATTTTAATTACTCATTTAATATTTTATGTACAATGTACATACATATGTTAATATTGATTTTGAATTCGAAATTTTTTTGTTAAAAAGTGTAATAAGTTGTTAAATAATAATGAATATAATGTTTCACAGACTTATCAGAAATTGTAATAGCTATAATAAAACATATAATTATTGGGTACAGTTAACATTTATTCAATTATTAATGGATAAATACCGTAGAATCCGGTCGAGGCACAAATATAGGCTCACTGGGATAACAGCCATCGTCCCACCAGGTCGTCACTTTACCACTTTTTGTGTCCACTTTGATTATCTGAAAAATTTTACAAGAAAAATAATTCTATAATATTGCTATTTGCAGAATACTCTGCTCTATTTTTGAGATTACCAAAAATTTATTTGTAAAGGCTAACTAGTTCTTAATATTATCTATACTTACTGATCCTGGATGCTCTGCATCTACATCAGAACTGATGGCGTAGAAATATCTATAAGCACGACCTGAAAATAATACAATAGAATAGATACTAATTAATTTTTTTACAAGTAAGAAAATATGGATAATTTCATACAGGTATTTCCTTGGTATTTCGTATAACCAAAGTTCAAAGATAAAAAAGGAAATCAAAGCCAGTATGTGCCATGTATGAAAACTTTTTAAATGTTTTTTAAAAACACATAAACACTGAAAAATTGCGATGTTTTCCGATAGCTCTCGTGATTCTGTATATATTTCCGTTAAATATATCTCCTCAAAACAAATCTTCTGACGCAATAGTCAGGATTTCTTCTAATTGGGTCAAGCAACAACGTTGAAATAAACAATGCATAAATTTAATCACACATTACAGCTTTTCCTTGCCAAAATCATTAACATTTGGGTAAAGGCCAAATCGGTCAATAATAATTATTGAAATAATTTCTGACTGAAATCTTTTCTTACCGTTGTATTTTTCATAATAAGTCTTTGGTGTTTCACATCCAACATCTGCCAACAATTCTGCATCGATCTTTGTCATATTGGGATCGTTTAGGTCCATCTCCAGTCTTTTGGGTCTGCCTCTAAACCATGCAGCATAGTCGGCATTTGTTTGCATTGTCTGTGTTTGGAAATTTACTTTTTAGAAATATTATCGGAAAGACAATTTGATGTAAATAACAAGCATACTGCAAATATCAGAAAAAAGCCAGTCTTTTCGATAATCGTCACAAAAATTAACAGTTTTGAGAATCCACACATCCGTTCCTATCCGAAAGCGAAAATGCGAAAGTTTGTGAGGATGTGTGTGTTTGTTACTCTTTCACGCAAATACTACTGAACCGATTACAATGAAATTTAGCACACATATTGAAGGTAACTTGGATTAACACATAGGATAGGTTTTATCCTGAAAATCCCACGGGATCGAGAACTATACGGGTTTTTCTTTGAAAACGCGGGCGAAGCCGCGGGCGAAACCGCGGTCGGTAATCTAGTATTATAATATATTTTAAAGAATAGGCTGAAAGCTGGGTCTGCGATTGATCAATCTTTTTCTTTTCCGACGGCATTTCATTTAGGAGTTTTGGAACTCGGCGAAAGCTTGTAATGTAAAGTATTTGTAAGGTTAAAAATTAAGGCCAATAATTAAATTTATTTACATTTGATAAGATTTTCTTAACTTCGCATCAAGTAAACACTAATCAATGTATCGTAAAAATATTTGCTGCAACGTTGATAGCGTTAAAATCATTATCACGCCTGTGATACGCAAATTATTAATGAAGGTTAAAAATAATAAACTTGTTCGTATCTATTAACACTCAATATTTACAAATATTGTCTTAAAAATAATACATTTGATTGGAAAGTTTTGGGATTGGTTTATATTGAAACTGCAAGAAGATATCAGTGAATAATAAACAATTGGAAGAGCATAATTAAAACATGCGTGGATAAGAAATGGTGACATTAATTGACAATAATGCTAAAATAAGAGCACTAGTTCACAAGACCTAGTTGCTTAGGGTTCGAACAATGAGTGCGTTCTTTTTACATCATCAAATTCTGGTACATTAAAAAAAACTTACCGAAGCTTTATCAAATTAAATAATACACCAGGATCACAACATAGTATTAAACTATGTATGCATCTTAAAAACTACGTCACGGATTTTGATGCAGTTTACTATAGATAGAGTAAGTAGCTCAAGAAGATATATGATTTGAACATCACATTCTATTGATAATTCGATATCGAGACATCGATTATAAGCGATAACGCTTTTTGTGTTAAATAAAGTGTACCTACATATAGTAATATATTCACTACCCACCTCAATAGCATCTACGTACATTGCATCCAGCACTTTGGCGTCTTTATAAGCGCACAGATCGACCACTAATTTGCCTTCATGTTCAAAACAATTTATTATATGCAAGAAAAACATTGTATCCGTTCTGTAGCGCTTTATTTCATCGCCAGTTGTTCGACTTATAAGAACTATGTGAGTCTGGAAGTAATTGCATATATGTATTATGATTTAAATGTATTTTTTAACTTTGTTAAAACTTATTCGTCGAATAACGTATTAAACTACCATTTAAAAAATGTATTCTAATTGTCCGTATTTGACAGTTTACAGAACGTTTACCTTATTAGACGGATAAATTTTAACCAAGGATTGAAAAATCGGCCCTTTATGCAATAAAGGTTTTGCGTTTCATTTCATAAATATCCCAAATAAAATTGAATCATCATGTAAAATAAATATTGACGGAAAAACATTTTTACATATTTTAAATACTTACTTTTAATTTAAACACAAAAAAAGAATTTTGACCTTAGAATTTTGTCAATATAAAAACTTTTCTAACATCATTTTTAATAAAGCATTAATTTTTAATTTATTCATTAAAAAAATAGGAAATACCTCGTATTCAGAAAACCACTTCAAACTGGCTATAAGTGGTTGGTTTGTGAGTTGATTTCTGACCATGTTTATTAACGACACTGTAAGAGGCTGCTCTACTATGACAAAATAGTTCTCCGTTATTCCTGAAAATTGTACATTTTTTAACATTTGGTATTAAATATTTAATGTATTATAAAATATAATAAATAAATGAAATCCATTATGTGTACGACAATCCGAAATTTGAAAAATTTGCGATCTAAGTCGTAGCAAATGTAGAGCGAAAGACGTGGGTTTGAATCCTGCCCCTGAACAATTTCTTTTCTGTTTTTAGAGTAAGTTTAAAAAGTATAATATTCATTTACCAAAAGTATGCATATAGGCTGGATGAAGCGACCATCTTGGTTTCATAGTACCAACTATTTCAGCGTTGGCAAACATATCACCTGAAAACGCATTTACTAAGAATTATTGTTATTACCCGACTGCGCTGGAAAGTTTTTATTAAAAGAGTAGAGTTCTTCAAGTACCTATATTATTTACTAGCTTTCCACCCGCAGCTTCGCCCGCGCAGTCAAAGAAAAACCCGCATAGTTCCCGATCTCGTGGGATTTATAAAACCTATCCTATTTCCCGGGGTAAAAAGTAGCCTATGTCCTTTCTCGGGTATCAAAATAACTCTATACCAAATTTCATGCAAATTGGTTCAGTAGTTAAGGCGTGATTGATTTAAGCGCGTCACACACGGTGAAGATACTATAATATTTTATGTTAAGATTCTCTAATATAAAATATTACAGTATCTTAAGGTATCCGGTATCAGCGTTCTGACCATCATTTTTCTTTTTGTCATTGCGTACTAAGACCCCGGCCCTGTAGAACTTTTGTGTCAGTGTTTCGGGTCATTTGTAACAGGATGGCGGTTCTACAGGGCCGGGGTCTAAATACGCAATGACAAAAAGAAAAATGATGGTCAGAACGCTGATACCGGATACCTTAAGATACTGTTTATATTAGAGAATCTTAACATAACATATTATAGTATCTTCACCGTGTGTGACGCGCTTTATTAGTTTGACGTTTTATTAATGGTGAATTAGTCACTAGGATTTTAAAGCTAAATTATGATTTCTAATTACAACATATTCTCATTTTTTCCTATCTAGATATTGTACAATAGTAGTATTTTACAATAAAATCGTTTAATTACAAAAAAAAATATTGTACCTTTCTCTTCAAAAGGAAATTTGACGACCACATGCCGTATCCTTCCCGAAACAATAGACATTCCGACATTATATACGTCGCCTGAAAATAAATATTGGCAAATGTTTTGATCAATGTATTACGAATATAGTATTAACAGCTACGATATATAGTATTAATTATTTTTTAACACAATAACATTATGAATTCCTTAAAATATTGCATAGATTGGTAAATATGAACTTTCAGAAGAATCAGTAGGAATCGATTATCCGTAGCTACTAAGAACTATAGCTCGTAGGTAGGCTCGTATGTTTGCCTGTTTTCTTTCGTCATCATTAATCGTATATTCTAAAGATTATACGATAAAAATATTTCTACCATTAGGCATGACATGCGGATGCGATGTGTGATTTATGAGAGCAATGCGATCCAAAAGATTAATCCTCTCCATTGTGTCCAGGTTTGTGGGGTCTATCCTGAAAACAACATAATATAATATCTGTACTACATATTCGATTAATTAGTAGGTATTTTGTTTGCATGGGAAGATGCTTAAGCTATGTTATGAATATAATATGTTTGTGAAGGTCAATTATGGACTAAAATAACTACAGTAAAATATATGATATGTCATTACATATATACATTTATATATAACATTTATATTATATTTACCTATGTATAACGGGTCCTTCCGTGAATGCATATATTTCATCTCCAAATGGGTACACAGATATCATGGCGTTGTCTGATATTGATTCCGCTGGATTGAAAATGGCGGAAACTCTGTAATATAGATGGAATAAAAAAAACATGCTTTAAATATTTCATAGTAGGTATATATTAAAACTAAGTACTTTGTTAATTAATACACTTAATACTTACATAGGTATTATGTTCGCATTGCATTGTTATTAATTCAAATTGTGAAGAATCGACGGATTCGAATTTTAATTTAATCAAATAAAAAAAAAATTTTGTCAAGTGCCATCGCACTATTTTTTTAATTAATTATTAAAATTAAATTTATTTAAATAACAGCTACGTCGCATATATTATATTATAAAATATACCTACAAGAAATATTTAGATTTTACCTATCGAAAATAGTATGACAAGGGTCTGGTACAGCCTTCGTACCAAACTCCGTGACGACGATCCGCTGCGCCGCTTGGTTCTTCTTGTAAGTGTTGGAGCGGAGGAAACGACATTGGTATGTAACCTGGCCGTCGTTGATCGAAAATCTGGCAATTAAATTGATCAATTATTAAAGATATAGAAAATTAGGACTACGTTCAGTTGACTCAAAAACTTGTGTTTACTAAAAGATATGGGTATAAAGAACTAGCTGCGCCCCGCGGTTTTACCAGCGTGACTCAGCTCCTGTTGGTTTTAGCGTGATGATAGCATAAAGCATTCCTCAATAAATTAGCTATCTAATACAAAATAATTTTTCAAATCGGACCAGTAGTTCCCGAGATTAACGTGTTCATACAAACAAACTCTACAGTTTTATAATATAAGTATAGATAGTATTGATTAGGTAACTCCGTAGCACTAAAAAAAATACGGTACGAATTGTGAAACGATGTTTCTTGGAACGACAGTAAAAAAGAAAGAAAACATCGCTTCTTACATACAAAAGTAAAAATTTTACTGAAGAAACATACAAAAAATCGTTATTGTGAATTGTTAATATCCAGTTACTTAAGAAATCTAAATATTATTTTGATATTTTTTCGTTTACACATCAAATACTTACCTATGTAAAAGAGCGGCACTATCAAACAAGTGCTTATATCGCATAGAGCCTACATTGAGCGAGCCCGGACCGTTTCGTAGCAGCGTCCCGCGTAGCCACGGCGGCATTCGGCCTGCAGGAGAATTTAAGCTTTAATAATATGCAGGTATAAGGTATATAATTACGTAGAGTGATGTGTATACATTGGTTTGTGGAGAAGTTTAAGACAGTTAAATGTATAGAGACATCAATTTTTTTTACGTAAATTGGCAAAAACGACTATCTGGCAAAAAATTATAATAAATTTTTGAATGTTGTCTTTTACTTTATCGTCTTATTACGTTTCCGTAATTCTACAGACTATGTTTTTATTCTAAAAACGAATCGAAATTTGATCTAGTCACCAAAAATTATTCTAAAACATCACAACCCTCAATACATAAAACTCACATGAAAAAATAAAAAGCCTTACCTGTGATTGTTCCTTTCACTGGTTCAACAATTTCCTCCCCACAGGACCGAAGCCATACGTTGGAATCACAATTTGGATAAAGTTTTCTTCCACTCGCCATCGTTTGAACAAAACAATTACTTTTTACATAAAATAACCTGAAATATAGGGGTGTCGATTGTTTTATTTATGACGAAAATAACAATCACACAAAAAACAACTTAAAAAAATCTAATCTATGGGAGTATGTGTCTAAAATGAAGGTATAAAAATTTGATTAAAATAAAAATATAATATTAATACATTGTTCTAGGTCTAATCAGACTTCGTATAGTCATGATTTAGGGCCGATTTTTCAATGCCCAGATAAACAGCTAGATAGACTTTATTCTTCAGTTAACAAAATATTCAATTTTTCAACGGACGAATAGGACGTATCTATCGAATAACTACGTTATTTGAAGAATAAATCTATTTGCCGCTCCAACGGCCAGATAGCGCGCTATTCGA
>CAJQZN010009592.1:0-16556 GCA_907164685.1 Colias eurytheme | reverse complement strand
GACACTGGCAGGTAAAGGCTTTAAACTAGCACATAAAAATATAAAGTTAACTTTAAAAATAAATAAAAATTGAATTTAGAATATCAGAGACAGCAAAAATACGTTATTTTCTTTTGTGCGCCTACTACAATTACTGGTAAACCTAAATAAATAAATAAATAAATAAATAAATCGTAATTTGTAATGTTCAAATAATGTTAGCCAGGTGTCAATCTACACGAACTGAAGAACTGCAGAAGTCCAAAATACAAGAAATTCATCCAAATGATGTTCTTACGAGAGATGTTATTGGAGATTTGGAATATTTACCCAAATGACGATAGAGTTTTTGAAATCAAGTTGGCATGCACCGATCCAAAATGGCGTAAAAAAGGAATAATGAATGCACTTATGAAAGAAGCGGAGTAAGTTACTTTTACCATTGATCCTACTAATGTTATAAATGCGAAAGTTTGTGAGTACAGAGTACGTATGTATGTTTGTTACACTTTCACGCAAAAACTGCTGAACCGATTTTCATGAAATTTGTATCCCGGAAATCCCACAGGAATGGGAACTATCCGGGTTTGCTTTGAAAACGTGAGCGAAGCCGGGGCCGGAAAGCTAGTATTAAATCATTTCATGAGTTTAAGCATGTTAAGCTATTGCATAGCTTCTATTGCGGGCCTTGAGCGCGGCGACTGAATGTAAAAATTCCGTAACGAAAAAACCTAACACCCCCCACTCCAACCGACACAGCGATGCGATGCTATGCAATAGCTTTACCGCTGCAGCAGTCCTCGAGTGACACACGTATTTTTACTTTTTTTATTCATTTTTAAAGTGAAACTTCTTTATCGGGGTTGGACAAAAATTTAGTGTAACATTTTTGCGTTACGCCGTACGCGTGACATTTTTGCGTTACGCCATACTCGTGACATTTTTAAGGTCATAAAGAAGTTTCACTTCTTACCGCTTACGTGTGTACTCTAGTACACGCATACATTTTTTTTATTTCAGGAACGCAGCCAAGGCGTTAAATATAAGATTATTACGTATAGATACGACAAGCGCGTACTCCGCGAAATCAGCTGAACGTATGGGTTTCAAATGTGTTTTTAGTCGGTTATATAAAGATATATTATTAGATGGGAAACCTTTGATAGTGCCTGAACCACCGCATTTGGAAGATAAAGTGTTTGTGAAGGAATTTTATTGATTTTTGATTAATAAAGTTGGATTAATATTATTAAATTGTGTTTTATTACACGCTTTATATTAGCTTCACCTGTATGTTTGTAACCGACTTCTTTGGGCGCGATTTCGACCCACTTTAAACGGCCAGATTTCGTTCAAACTTTGTAGATTTATTTAGGACCGATGACAATACACTAATTTGATAAAATAAATAATAGTTAAAAAAAACACGCGTTTTATAGAAAACCGAACTAAAAGCGTGTTTTTAGTTTTTTTAAACTATTATTATTTTTGGTGTCTAAGATTACAGCTTTTTAGTAATAGTTGAGTAATAGCTCCCATTAACACCACAGCTATAGCATATAATTTCTAAGTAAATAGTATTTTCAAATTTTACACGATTGAATTTCCTTTTATTAATTACTAGAGGTCCGCCCCGGCTTCGCCCGTGTACATATTTCGCAATAAAAGGTAGCTTATGTCCTTTCTCGGGTATCAAAATATCTCCATACCAAATTTCATGCAAATTGGTTCAGTAGTTTAGGCGTGATTGAGTAAAAGACAGACAGACAGAGTTACTTTCACATTTATAATATTAGTATGGATTGTTAACTAGCAGTCTGCCCCGGCTTCGCCCGTGGTACATGTTTACGTTTTCTCTACATAAGAACCATCCTCGTACTTCAAGGAATATAATAAAAAAAGAATTATCGAAATCGGTTCAGCCGTTCTCGAGTTATGCGCTACCAACACATTTTGCGATTCATTTTTTTTTATATATAAGAAGATTAGTTCTCACTAGTAAAACCTCTGTCACTCAGGAATTGAAATAAGGTTTTAAATCGATTAGTTATTGAGTTTATTCGAGCTTGATTCGAGCCAATTTACTAAGCAACATTTGACATCTATCAATTTTATCTTCGAAAAAAGAGGTAACCTGCTTAAAAACATCGATTAAAGTGAATTAATCGATACGGACCAAGAAGCTTATATCTAATACCACTCTAATACACTGGAGATTGCACTATGACCATTAAATTGTAACAAGAAAATATGACGTTAAATGACGCCTGTATGTTTTTTTATCCCTTTCACACCAACTTGGCAAGTTATAAAAAGTTTAGAAAAAAACATACAGGCATTCAACGTCATATTTTCTTGTTAGAGCGAGCGCGCACGAGCAACTTTGTCTCCGCAACTATTTTGTCTCTCCCATCAATTTGTATGGGGAGTTGCGTCGCTACGTGCGCGCACTTTCATACTAGCCCATAGGTGGGAGAGACAAAATAGTTGCGGAGACAAAATAGTTGCGGAGACAAAGTTGCTCGTGCGCGCACTGTCTTACAAGATGTTCATAGTGCAATCTCCAGTGTATTAGATATAAGCTTCTTGACACGGACTTAAAACATTTGTCAATCGAACTTGAAACACAATATGTCAATCTTAGATGTCAATTTTAAAATTCATCAGGCGAATCCCTGTCCCCCCAGTAATATACTTTCTTTCGTAAATTTAAGGAGCAAAATAAGACAACTACTGGTCCGATTTGAAAAATTCTTTCGGTGTTAGATAGCCCATTTATCGAGGAAGGCTATAGGCTATCTATCATCTCGCTAAGACCAACAGGAGCGGAGCACTGCGGGTAAAATCGCAGAGCACAGCTATAGTAGAGCCATTTTAATAGGCAACATTTGACAGTTCAACAAAATTCAACAACGTAACCTAGTAACGACAACATAGAATAACATGATATTTCGTTTTGTTAGAACTGCACATTTGCTTAACTTTTTTCAATTACGACCACATATTTATAATAATAATGACCGATACAAGTAATTTTAAGATTTCATTTTACTGATAAACCACTCTAAACATAATAAACAATTTCTGAATTGAAGAACTGACGTCGCTACAATTTTGTGTCAATAAACCTTTTTTCTTTTTAAATACCAGAGACGTTACTCTAAAAATCGAAATCTGACATCTAGAATCGAATGCATTGATTACTTGTGAATAAAAATCATCATAAATTAATAAATTCGATTGACAAATGTTTCAAATCCGTATCGATTAATTCACTTTAATCGATGTTTTTAAGCAGGTTACCTCTCTTCGAAGATAAAATTGATAGACGTCAAATGTTGCCTATTAAATTGGCTCGACTATAGTGTATTTATAAAGCTCTTTAGGGTATAAAATAAAAAGTGAATAAAAGTCGTAAAAAGTTATTATTATATATTTATTTACAAGGATCATCAAACCATTTTTGCATAACATTATTTAACTCAAAAAGCCTTCAGTATATATTTGTATATAAATCAATTTTACACCATTGAGGTATTATTACTACGTATAGAGAGGGCACCACGAACAAAATCTGTGCGACAAGCGCGGGGCGAGTAATGAGTCATACACTTTGTAGATATTCTGCCTCTTATTACACTACAAAAAAATATTGTTTATCTTATTAAAAAAAATATGAATAAACCAATCAATGTAACAAAAAAAATGGTTTGAGACGATTGGCTCTAACTCGTGTTACAAATAGTGTAGTAGCGATGTCCTCTCTAGTAAGTAGTACATAGTATCTCAATGTTTTACACACTTCACAAAACACAATTTACTTTAAATATAACAAATAAATATTTTAATTGATTTTTTTTTCTTTCTCTTACAATTTCCTATAATAAAATTAACTCTTTTTTATACTCGTCCCATATATCTACCGTTTTTGAAGTGAAACTTCTTTATCGGGGTTGGACAAAAATTTAGTGTAACATTTTTGCGTTACGCCGTACGCGTGACATTTTTGCGTTACGCCGTACGCGTGACATTTTTGCGTTACGCCATACTCGTAACATTTTTAAGGTCATAAAGAAGTTTCACTTCTTACGTGTGTACTCTAGTACACGCATACATTTTTTTATTAATTTGTTTCCCTTTCTGTTACAGTTTTTGAAGTGAAACTTCTTTATCGGGGTTGGAAAAAAATTTATTACGCGTGACATTTTTCCGTTACGCGCCATCTTGTTCTTATCCCTACCACGCGTGATTCGACGTAGTTCTGTAAAGTTGCATATAGTAAATTATTTTTTGAAAAATAAGGTCATAAACAAGTTTCACTTCTTACGTGTGTACACTAGTACACGCACACATTTTTTCTTTGAATTAGTTTATCTCTTCCTGTTATTATGTCGGGTTGTATGATAATAGGAGGCAATTAATTTCAAGTATGTACTTTATTCATGTAATAGACCGGGAGATATTGACACAAAATTTCGAGTCATTTGTAACAGGATGGCGGTTCTACAGGGGTCTTAGTACGCAATGATAAAAAGAAAAATGATGGTGTGATCGCTGGTATCGGTGGCTTAGTCGCGTGGGCGTTAGCCGAACTCGTCGGAAAAATAGCGAAAGTCAAATCGCAGTGGTAAAATAACTGCCTACTGAGCCGACGGTCCTGGGTTCGATCCCCGGTCAGGGCAAATATTTGTGTGATGAACTCAATTATTTGTTCTTGGGTCTGGGTGTTATCTATATATGTTTTTATTAAATACTAGCGGTCCGCCCCGGCTTCGCCCGTGGTACATGTTTACGTTTTCTCTACATAAAAACCATCCTCGTACTTCAAGGAATATAATAAAAAAAGAATTATCGAAATCGGTTCAGCCGTTCTCGAGTTATGCGCTTACCAACACATTTTGCGATTCATTTTTATATATAAGATTATATTTATCGTCGCCTAGTACCCACAACACAAGCCTTAATTGAGCTTACTGTGGGACTAGGTCGATTTGTGTAATAATGTCCTATAATATTTATTTATTTATTTATGACGCCAACACTTCCTATCTCTTTTTCCTCTTATCTCTTACTAACTCTTTTTATGTAACCGTCTCATATGTCTCGAGAGACAGGAATGCCAGGCAAACCGGGCGCCGCAACTAGTGCATTTATAAGCTGCTATCGAAGAATGAGCCGCTCTTATGTGTACACGCAGTTTTGAATGATTCTGTAAATAAAAAAAAACACATAATATATTAATTTTAGAAGGTCTATTTATACAGACATTACTACGATAAACATTTTAAAAACAAAAAAAAAACGCGCGCGTAAAATTTCAAGGTCCCGTCATGGCAGTACCATCACGTCATGGAGTAAGACGATTTTGGTATCTCTGAATCTTGCCAAAGATGTTTCACTTCTGACAAGTGTGCTCGACACGTACGCTCTTTTTTAACTAAATTATTATCTATACTAATCCATACTAATATTATAAATGCGAAAGTAACTCTGTCTGTCTGTCTGTTACTCAATCACGCCTTAACTACTGAACCAATTTGCATGAAATTTGGTATAGAGATATTTTGATACCCGAGAAAGGACATAGGATAGGTTTTATCCCGGAAATCCCACGGAACGTGAAATATGCGGGTTTTTCTTTGACTGCAAATCGTCGCCTTACTGCATGACGTGACGGTATTGCCATGACGCAACCTTGAAATTTTACTCTCAACGCGTTTAAAGAAGTTTCACATATTTATTATCTATACATACTTAATATTATAAAACTGAAAAGTTTGTTTGTTTGAACGCGCTAATCTCAGGAACTACTGGTCCGATTTGAAAAATTCTTTCAGTGCTAGATAGCCCATTTATCGAGGAAGGCTATAGGCTATATATCTACACGCTAAGACCAACAGGAGCTGAGCAATGCGGGTAAAACCGCGGGGCACAGCTAGTCTATCTACACTAATATATAAGAGGAAAACTTTGTTTGTTTGATTGTAATGAATAGGCTCATAAACTACTGGACCGATTTTGATGAAATTTGGCACAGACAATCTTTAGACCCTGAGAAAGAATATAGGCTACCTTTTTTGCGAAATATGTACCACGGGCGAAGCCGGGGCGGACCGCTAGTTTACTATATACTTACCGGAAAGTGTTTGCCGCAGTGATCGCACAAATGTTCACTTTTATCCTTCTGATGTACGACTTGCTTGTGTAAGTATAGCGAAGTGCGAGTTTTGAACGCCTGTAATATATTTATTATTAAATTTTATTATTTTTTATTATTCGATGTCGATATTCATTGGAAAGAAATAAACAACATAAATCAAATCAATAAAAAATAAATAAGCTAAAAGAGAAACAGAAAAAAATGCATCATAGAATTAAAATTACTATCAACATTACATTCTTTCAAACTATAACGGTGACATTACTTATATGTAGCTAGATTTTCGCCCGCGGCTTCGCCCGCGTTTTCAAAGAAAGTACCCGCATAGTTCCCATTCCCGTGGAATATCCGGGATAAAACCTATCCTATGTGTTAATCCAAGTTACCCTCTATATGTGTGCTAAATTTCATTGTAATCGGTTTAGTAGTATTTGCGTGAAAGAGTAACATTGGCAAACTATATAAAAATACTAGCGGTCCGCCCCGGCTTCGCCCGTGGTACCTACATGTTTAAACTATCCTATCTCTAAAGTTGGATCGAACTGCAAATGGTGTGCGAATTTTATTATAATCGGTTAAGTGGTTTAGGAGTCCATTGAGGACAAACATTGTGACACGAGATTTATATATATTAAGATTTAGGAACTTTCATCTCACCTTTTGACACTCGTTACAAGTATGGACATAGTTCTTCAAATGTTCCCAATCGATGTGATCTTTTAGACGAGTTTTATCCGCGAACCGTTTGCCGCAGTCGCTGCACATGTATCTGTAAATAATAAATATATTATTATTTATTATTGGTAAGAAAATAATCCGATTTCTATATAGATAAGAACAATTTAGGGCCGATTTTACAATGCTTGGATAAAAATTATTCGTCTAATAATGTATAAAACGATCATTTTAAAAACGTATTCTAATTGCCCGTATTTTACAGTTTACGTGACATTTTAATGTTTTCGTGTAATACTTTATTGGACGGATAAGTTTTATCCAAGCATTGAAAAATCGGCCCATAAAATGTTTTATAGCATTTTCAAATAAATGCCATACATCTATAAACTTGACGCAAACACTAAAACATTAGTCTTCAAATAAATCTATACTAATATTATAAAGCTGAAGAGTTTGTTTGTTTGTTTGAACGCGCTAATCTCGGGAACTATTGGTCCGATTTGAAAAATTATTTCGGTGTTAGATAACCCGTTCATCGAGGAAGGCTATAAGCTATATCTATCTTCACGCTAAGACCAACAGGAGCAGAGCAATGCGGGTGAAACCACGCGGCACAGCTAGTAATGAATCGCGTTTAAATTCCGTTAAAAAATCTTTAATTTATAAATGCGTAAAATTGTAATGCGTAAATCTATCTGTCTGTCTGTTACGCTTTCCCGCTTAAACCTCTCAACCGTTTTTGATGAAATTTGGCACAAACAATCTTTTTTAGACCCTGAGAAAGAACATAGGCTACCTTTTATTGCGAAATATGTACCACGAGCGAAGCCGGGGCGGACCGCTAGTATTAATATAAGCGTGTTAAAAATAAAGTTAATAAGTAACTACCTTTCCGCCCGCGGCTTCGCCCGCGTTTTCAGAGAAAACCCCGCATAGTTCCCTTTCCCGGGGGATTTCCGGGATAAAACCTATCCTATCGCTCAATTTGGGTCGAACTGCACATGGTGTGCGAATTTTATTATAATCGGTTAAGTGGTTTAGGAGTCCATTGAGGACAAACATTGTGACACGAGATTTATATATATTACTAGCTTACCGCCCGCGGCTTCGCCCGCTTTTTCTAAAACCTAAAAAATTATATACTAAAACCTTCCTCTTGAATCACTCTATCTAATTAAAAAAAACCGCAAACAAAATCCGTTGCGCAGTTTTAAAGATTTAAGCATACAAAGGGACATAGGGACAGAGAAAGCGACTTTGTTTTATACTATGTAGTGAAGATTTAAGGTACTTACTTGAAGTTATCTTCTGTGGCGTGTTTCTTACTTATTTTCATATGTTGCTGATAAGTGGCTATTGACGAAAAATTTCTATTACAAGGAACACATACTAATTCTCCAGATGCTCTGCAAGAAAATAAGTGTTATTAGAAACTAGCTTGACCCGCGGCTTCGCCCGCGTTTTCAAAGAAAAGCATAGTTCCCGTTCCCGTGGGATTTCCGGGATAAAACCTATCCTATGTGTTGATCTAAGTTAATTTTTATGTGTGTGCTAAATTTGATTGTAATCGGTTCAGTAGTGTTTGCATGAAAGAGAAACATACATACACATACACATCCTAACAAACTTTCGCATTTATTAAGTAGGATAAGTATGAAATATGATAATGATTATTGATCAATAATATTATAAGTAAAAAATCTACACATTTTTAGGTTAAAAACACAACATTTGATTTATCAAAATCGATTCAACAATTCAATTTTTACAGAAAATATTAATTAAAATAATTCCTTCCACATCTAGCTGTATCTATAATAACGTAAATACTAAATATATCTATCGCTTGACAAAAATCTTTCACTCCACAAAATTCCCATCAATACCGGTCCATCCGTTCCTCACCTCGCCTTGTGACTTTTAACATGCCCAAACAGATTCCCAGCAATAAAACTCCAGTCCCAATTTTTTCCACAAATCTATCACTGGTCAAAATTCCCATCAAAACCGGTCCATTAGTTCCTCACCTCGCCTTGTGGCTATTAACATGCCGCAACAGATTCCCGCGCCACTGAAACCGCCGCTCGCACTGCGAACACGCGAACATTTGACGCGATGTGTTCACTACACTCTCTATTTCTTTTATGTAGCCATCTTTTTCTTCTACGGGCATTGTAGAATTATTTATTTTGCTGAAAAACGAAAAAAAAATGTCCTAAAACTCTTCCTATCATGACTTATTCCTAATTCTATGCTAATCTTTCACATCCTATCCTACAATACATCCTAACCTTGCTATGTTTTATCCTATTCCTAAACCATCCTATGATATTCTAACCTTTCCTACTACTATTAACAATGAAAAGAGCATCATAACTAGACATCGGATTATATGCACTAACAAAATGCCAAAATATGCATGCAAATATGCACTAAAAAGGCCGAAATATGCACTAAAAACGACTGATATGCCTAAAATATGCACATACAAAATCAAAAAACCTTTATTATTTTTATATATTTAAATCAAAGATTGTACAAATGAGTGCAGATGAGAATTTGAAAGTATAGGTAGAGATTTTTTCCCCTTGTCTCCATGATTTTTGTACGGTGGACAGCTTACAAGTGACGGCATAGTGCTGAATCTTTTATTTATTTATTTGGTCAACCAACTTGTTTACAATGATTCTTAAATATAATTATTATATAACACTAGCGGCCCGCCCCGGCTTCGCCCGTGGTACATATGAAAAATAGATGTTGGCCGATTCTCAGACTTACCCGATATGCACAGAAAATTTCATGAGAATCGGTCCACCCGTTTCGGAGGAGTATGCAGACTAACATTGTGACACGAGAATTTTATATATATAACATATAGTTCTTGCGATAAAGTAACAAATGTCAAATAATTAGAGGTTAACACAGCATGCGCCAATTATACAGAGCTATTTCTTAAGAGTACAACACAAAATTATTTTTATTATGAAAAGAATAAGAATCTTATTATTTTATGCTCTTATATCATTCTAGATAGGTCACTTGGTGGGTCAAATGACCTATAATTTTTTCAACATGGGCCTGAAGTCTATATTGCATAGCATCGCATCGCTGTGCCGGTTGGAGTGGGGGGTGTTAGGTTTTTTCGTTACGAAATTTTTACATTCGGTCGCCGCGCTCAAAGTCTGAGATAAAAGCTATGCAATAGCTTAATAATATATTATAATAAATAACTAGCGGTCCGCCCCGGCTTCGCCCGTGGTACCTAGATGTTTAAACTATCCTATCTCTCAAGTTGGATCGAACTGCACATGGTGTGCGAATTTTATTATAATCGGTTAAGTGGTTTAGGAGTCCATTGAGGACAAACATTGTGACACGAGATTTATATTTATATTAAGATAATTTATATTAAGATAATATATTTTATACACAAAACATTACCGTAGTTTAAGTTGTATTTGATGTTTAGAGCTAGCGCGCACATGTTTCTTCAAATTTGACGTTGTCGCAAAATATAATCTGAAAAAAAAATATATTATTTACAAATTTATACATATTTATAAATTACTAGCTTCCGCCCGCGGCTTCGCCCGCGTGGTGTTTTGATAAAAGGTAGCCTATGTTCTTTCTCAGGGTCTAAAGATGGTCTGTGCCAAATTTCATCAAAATCAGTTGAGAGGTTTAAGCGGGAAAGCGTAACAGACAGACAGATAGAGTTACTTTCGCATTTATAATATTACTAGATTTCCGCCCGCGGCTTCGCCCGCGTTTTCAAAGGAAAACCCGCATAGTTCCCGTTCCCGTGGGATTTCCGGGATAAAAACTATCCTATGTGTTAATCCAAGTTACCCTCTATATGTGTGCTAAATTTCATTGTAATCGGTTCAGTAGTTTTTACGTGAAAGAGTAACAAACATCCATACATCCATACATCCACACATCCATACATCCATACATCCATACAAACTTTCGCCTTTATAATAGTATTAAGAAGTAGGGATTTTAATGCCATAAAACTAAAAATATCAAATTCAATAATTAATATAGGCAAAGAAAAAACTTGAAAAACACGTTTAAACTCATGAAATTATTGTATTGTCACCGATCCTTGATAAATGTACAAAGTTTGAATTAAATCTGTCCGTTTAGTGGGTACATACATGTTTTTATGTATTTTGATTTCAGATTTTAAATTTGACACTAATAAAATTTTTATGCTATTATTATATAACTAGGTTTCCGCACGCGGCTTCGCCCGCGTTTGCAAAGAAAATCCCGCATGGTTCCCATTCCCATGGGATTTCCGGGATAAAACCTATTTATGAGTTAATCCAAGTTACCCTCTATATGTATGCTAAATTTCACTGTAATCGGTTCAGTAGTATTTGCGTGAAGGAGTAACAAACATACAAACTTTCGCATTTATAATATTAGTATAAGTATATATTGTATACATATATATACTAGTTCATCGCCCGCGGCTTCGCCCGCTTTGTCTAAAACCCAATAAATTATGTACTAAAACCTTCATCTTGAATCACTCTATCTATTAAAAAAACCGTATCAAAATCCGTTGCGTAGTTATAAAGATTTAAGCATACATAGGGACATAGGGACAGAGAAAGCGACTTTGTTTTATACTATGTAGTGAATTACTTGCAAGGCTCGCAATATGGTTTCCTTTTCTGTCCACTCTCTATACGATGTCTTTCTAAATGTTTTCGAAGAGACGCTCTCCATCGGAATTCCTTGGAACACACATCGCATGTGAATATTTCTGATTTTGTACTGAAAATTTTAAAAACAACTATTAAATGTATAATAATTAACAATTTATTGTATACTAGCTGTGCTCCGCGATTTTACCCGCATCGCTCCGTTCCTGTTGGTCTTAGTGTGATGATATATAGCTTATAGCCTTCCTCGATAAATGGGCTATCTAACACCGAAATAATTTTTCAAATCGGACCAGTAGTTCCTGAGATTAGCGCGTTCAAACAAAGAAACTCTTCAGCTTTATAATATTAGTATAGATGGTAGGAGAAAAATGTAAAAATATAGGTGTACTGTGCAGAGAAATAGAAAAGGAATAAAAAATAAAACAATTAATTATAATCATTTACTAATTTCAACTTAATTTACTATTTGGAAGACAGACAGGACGAAAAATATATATTTTTTTTTTTCACAATATAAGTACACACATTTTAAACTATAGAAAAAAACGAGCGTGTGCGCCGAGCACACGTGTCAGAAGTGAAACATCTTTGGCAAGATTCAAAGATACCAAAATCGTCACCTTACTCCATTTACTCTCAACGCGCCTAAAGAAGTTTCAGATTTTGGTATATTTGTAATCTTGCTTAAGAAGTTTCACTTCTGACACATGTGCTCGGCACTTACGCTCTTTATAGTATGATATATATTTACCTGATTTCAGAAACACTCTCTGTTTGTACAATCAAGTTATTTTCTGCATTATCATGTGAATACTGTTCAATTCTGAAAAAAATATAAAAATTCATATTACATATTTACATAAAGTTATATAAAAATAGTCTGAAGCCTTAACAAGTAGAAATCAAAAGTACCAAATAATAGTTTAAAAATACTAAAAAAACATTGTTTAATAGCATAAAATCATGAAATTATTGTATTTTCACCATCTTAATATATGTATATAAATCTCGTGTCACAATGTTTGTCCTCAATGGACTCCTAAACCACTTAACCGATTATAATAAAATTCGCACATCATGTGCAGTTCGATCCAACTTGAGAGATAGGATAGTTTAAACATGTAGATACCACGGGCGAAGCCGGGGTGGACCGCTCTTCAATTCTATGTCATTCAAAATAACTGAATAACTGAACGAATGAATGAACGAACGAATGAATGAATAATTTATATTGAAACAGTATTTGCATGCTTTAGACTAAGCAAAACATGATGAACAATCAAAATATTTTGACCTCTCTGTATTTTATTTTATCTTATTTTCATTTTTAAAGAATCTTCAAAACTCACCCCACACAATGCACCATATTATAATGTTTGACCACATCTCTCTTATATACAAATCGTTTGTCACAAGCGTTACATTGAAACCTTAGTCTGTGTCTCTTATTGTGATATTTGAACGATATCGTCGAATTGAATGCACATTTACATATTGTGCATTGGTATTTTGATTTCTGTAAACAAAATGCACATAGTATTATTTATAATAATCTTCTATCTATACTAATATTATAAAGCTGAAGAGTTTGTTTGTTTGAACGCGCTAATCTCGGGAACTACTGGTCCAATTTGAAAAATTCTTTCGGTGTTAGATAGTTTATTAATCGAGGAAGGTTATAGGCTATATATCATCACGCTACGACCAACAGGATTGGAGCCACGGGGGTGAAAACGCGCGGAGCAGCTAGTATTATAATGAAAATGTGTTGCTAAGCGCAAAACTCGAGAACGGCCGAACCGATTTCATTATTTATTTTTATAATACTCCTTGAAGTACGAGGATGGAGAGAAAATGTAAATATGTACCACGAGCGAAGCGGGGTGGGATCGTTAGTAATTACTAAAGTTAAAAAAACAAAAAAAAGCTTCCCGCTTTCGTCTTCGCCCCCGTTTTCAAAGAAAAGCCCGCATAGTTCCCGTTTCTGTGTAATTTCTGGGATTTTTATACCAGAAATCCCTATCCTATGTGTTAATCCAATTTACCCTCTATAGGAGTGCTAAATTTCATTGTAATCGGTTCAGTAGTATTTGTGTGAAAGAGTAACAAACATACAAACACATACATCCATCCTCACAAACTTTCGCATTTATAATATTAGTAGGATAAAAGATCTCTTACCGTTTCATGTTTCCCACTAGTATGTTCGTCTAAATCGTCTCTATTTGTGAATGTACTCACACATAGATCGCATTTAAACATTGCATTTACATATTCCTCACTCGCTCTAATATATTGCCGTTCTTCTGCCATCTCTTTCTTGCTTAACCTAACCTCCTTATATATGTCTCTTTCTTTTGAATTGTTATAATCTATTGGAGTTTCTATTTCAGTTTCATTTGTGGAATCATTGTCGTTATAATCTGTGTCGGTAATGTTAATGTCTGTAATGTTTTTAATGTTAATGTCAGTAATGTCTGTAACATCATCATTAATTTCATTCTTTATTGTATCTATTATTTCATATTGTGTTTCCGTTTTATCTTCATTGGAGATTGATATAGAAAATATTGCTTTTGATTGTAATGTTGTTTGTGATAGACTCTGGAATAAAAAAAGACATATTTGAATATCACTACATAGTATAAAACAATGTCGCTTTTTCTGTCCCTATGTTCCTTTGTATGCTTAAATCTTTAAAACAGATAGATAGAGTTAATAGATAGAGTGATTGAAGAGGAAGGTTTTAGTATATAAATTATTAGGTTTTAGACAAAGCGGGCGAAGCCGCGGGCGGTAAGCCAGTATACACTATGTGACATGGCAAATGTTGTTCTTAGTTAACATTCTCTCAGATCTATGTCACTTGAAGATAACAAGATACGCCAGTTTTGTAATGTTTTATCGGAGGATTCTAAATACGAGACAAATTGTATTTTCCGTCCATATTTTCGAAAATTGATGAAGTTAACGAACTCATGCGTTAAATCAATGTGCCTTTTGTCGTATTTTTAAGAAGCGTAAAATTAAAACTCTTCTGTGATTCGTTTATTGTTTTTCTAACAAATGGATATCTGTTACTTTTTAAATGTCCGCTAGATGTGGCAAATTGATAAATATACGAACTGAAATTTTCCACCAATATGTGCAAGGATGTGTAACAAGGCATGTGTATGTAAACAACCAATAGTTCAAACACTAAACACTTTAAACTTTAAACTAAATGAAGCAATATGATTGGTTATTTACATACACATTCCTCGAAATCCTCTCACATTATTGGTGGATTAATTCGGCTACAGCCATAAGGTAAAGCTAGTTATATCTATAATAATATTTTAACGATGAAGAGTTTGTTTGTTTGTTTGAACACGCTAATCTCAGGTACTGCTGGTCCGATTTGATAAAAACTTTTGGTATTAGATAGCCTGGTTATTGAGGAAGGCTATCGGCTATATATCATCACGCTAAGACCAACAGGAGCGGAGCAATGCGGGTAAAACGCAGGGCAAACTCAAACTCAAACATTTATTTATTCAATAAGACTTCTTCTAGAAGCACTTTTTAAACGTCATTACATATTTTAACATTTACCACCGATTCGGAAAGCAGTATCTATGGAGAAGAACCGGCATGAAAGTCCATAGTTGCTCTTTTAAATCATGTCAGTTTTACAATTTTACAAAATACATATGTAACATCATATATTATAATAACATGCCAAAGAACTGTCCTGTTTCTGTCCCTATGTCCCTTTGTATGCTTAAATCTTTAAAACTACGCAACGGATTTTGATGCGATTTTTTTTAATAGATAGAGTGATTCACGAGGAAGGTTTTAGTATATAATTTATCAGGTTTAAGTCAAAGCGGGCGAAGCCGCGCGGTAAGCTAGTATGGGAAAAAATAAGTACATACAAGATAACTCCCGTTTAGAAACCTACGAAATTTTATAAATTTCCTGGGAAAATTATCAGCTAGCACATTTAGGGTGCTTAACTAACAATAATGTGAGAAGATGTGTCGCTACACACACAGGACTGTGTTTGTAAATACTACAACCACTGAAGGCAAAGCTAGTTTTATCAATACTTATATTATGAAGCTAAGAGTTTGTTTGTCTGTTTGAACACGCTAATCTCAGGTACTGCTGGTCCGATTTGATAAAAACTTTTGGTGTTAGATAGCCCATTTATTGAGGAAGGCTATCGGCTATATATCATCATGCTAAGACCAACAGGAGCGGAACAATGCGGGTAAAACGCAGGGCAAACTCAAACGCAAACATTTATTTATTCAATTAGACTTCTTCTAGAAGCACTTTTTAAACATCATTACATATTTTAACATTTACCACCGATTCGGAAAGCAGTATCTATGGAGAAGAACCAGCAAGAAAGTCCATAGTTGCTCTTTTAAATCATGTCCGTTTTACAATTTAATTATACAATATACATATTACATATGTAATATAAAAAGGTAGTTATATAATAAAACTTTACCTTCTTGACGCATTCATTCAAAATCTTCTGTGCGCTAAATACAACTTTCTGTTGGAACTTTTTAATTTTTACCAATATTGCTACACATTCGAAGCAAAGCTGTATCAACTTCATTTTTGTTTCCTGAAATTTAATATTACAATAAGTTAAGTAAGTATATAACATATATTACATATAGATAACATAATAAATCAATTAGCAACGGTGGTCGGTGGCTCAGTGTTGAGACCTAAGACTTCAAATTGATAATTGTGGGGTTTGAGACCAAGACAGGAAATAAATTCGTTTTTCAATTTATCTGTGGATGTTATAACATCACCACTGCCCAAATTGTGAAGGAAAATATAGTGAGGAAACCAACATGTCTAAGGCCATCACAGGCGATGCAAGTCTCGGAGACTAGTCGCCGCGGAATATCTCACATACATTGTACCGGTAGCGTAGTGTGCGAGTCTATATATATACTATATATAATATAAACTAGATTTCCGCCGGCGGCTTCGCCCGCGTTTTCAAAGGAAAACCCGCATAGTTCCCATTCCCGTGGGATTTCCGG
>CAJQZN010009582.1:0-23260 GCA_907164685.1 Colias eurytheme | reverse complement strand
TGTTAAGTATTGTGATTGTCAGTTGTAATAATGTGTTATTTTTGTGAATAAATGTTTGTCTATTGTCTATTATAGCAATAATAAATAAATTAAAACATATTACATGTATGTAGTAATAAAAATGGCTAAGAAAGCGTAGAGCGTTTACGAGTCGTAAGTATGCTTTAATAGCCATAATAATAGATCGATCTTTTATTAAGATAAAATTAATTAATGTTAAGCCATTAAAAAAGGTAAGTAGACGATTTTCAAAGAGCATAATTATTATTATGTAAAAAACTGAGACCTATATTTTCAACTGGGAATATTTTAGTCGTTATAAAATCAGATTTATTTTTCACAAACCACGCATGAAGTACTTATAAATCTACGATCGCGTCACTTGTTCCTAAATAATACAATGTCTATGTCCGATATTATTTTATTACATGTAAACAATTCATTTTTTCCAATAATATATTAGACTAGCTTTCCGCCCGCGGCTTCGCCCGCGTTTATAAAGAAAAACCCGCATAGTTCCCGTTCCCTTGGGATTTTCGTGATAAAAACTATTCTATGTGTAAATCCAAGTTACCTTCTATGTTTGTCCCAAATTTCATGAAAATCGGTTCAGCAGTTTTTGCGTGAAGGAGTAACAAACAAACATATAAACTTTCGCATTTATAACATTAGTAGGATGTATTATTTATAAAATCTCACCCATGCAAGTTATTCCCATTGCCCGTAGACCACTTGAGCCAAATATCGGGGTTTTTCCGTAAAGTGGCGTCTCCTGAACACGGCACATCGCACAGTATTCGGTCGAATTTCAGTGGTTTCGTCGCTTCTGGGTTCTAAAAGTAAAAATATTATTTTATTAATTCGAAAAAAAGGGCGTATGTGCCAAGCACACGTGTCAGAAGTAAAACATCTCTGGCAAGATTTAAAGATACTCATTGCCTTACTCCATGACGTGACGGTATTGCCATAACGCGACTTTGTAATTTTACTCTCAACGCGCCTAAAAAAGTGTCACTTCAATAATTATAATTTTTTTTTTCGGAAATTAGTCTGCTAACTCAAGTAGTTTAAATTTAGTAAGTAGTAGATTTTAGATGAACTAAATGTTGTAATTTTGCATCAATTAGTTTAATTTTGAAATAACTTCATTGATATTTTAAGTACCGAGTTGTCTTTAAAAGATTTAGTTTTAGTTCTCTTTGTTTCATTCATCATTACAACTTTTTATAGTTCAACTACTATGAAAATATTCAGATAAATCTATGGAAAAGAAAACCACGTAAGCATATTTTTACTACATTTATAAATTTATAAATCTTATACCTATAAAAATGAATCGCAAAATGTGTTGGTAAGCGCATAACTCGAGAACGGCTGAATCGATTTCGATAATTCTTTTTTTATTATATTCCTTGAAGTACGAGGATGGTTCTTATGTAGAGAAAACGTAAATATTATGTACCACAGGCGAAGCCGGGGCGGACCGCTAGTAATTATTAAAACGGGACCAAACACAGAACCTTGTGGGACACCCAATACAAAATATATACAAAAATAACATTTATATTACCTGTGGATCAGTTATAGTGAGTGTGGGCATTACAGCGGAATCGTGGTTCGTAATGATAATTGAGGGAGAATTTAGCCGTTTCGCTTGATGTACTAACATGTAACATCTGCTGTTATCCACGTCGTTTGCTATTACGAAGCCTAAAAATGACAAAAAAAAAATGTAAATTATCTTCATATTTTTGTCCAAATATATTATTCTAGTTGAATGAGACATTCTTTGTTCCAAAAAACTATTCTATACTAATATTATACAGCTGAAGAGTTTGTTTGTTTGTTTGAAAGCGCTAATCTCGGGAACTACTGGTCCGATTTGAAAAATTCTTTCGGTGTTAGATAGCTCATTTATCAAGGAAGGCTATAGGCTATATATCATCACGCTACGACCAACAGGAGTGTAGCCACGGGGGTGAAACCGCACGGAGCAGCTAGTTAAAAAATAAAACTGGTATACAATCACCCATCAAATCTTATACACTTGAATTAAAACACGATTTATTCATCATATTATTCCTAACGACTCTTAAAACTTTTTACAGCTATAATGGTAAACTTGCATATTGCATAATATTAAAAAAACCGGCCAAGTGCGAGTCGGACTCGCGCACCGAGGGTTCCGTACAAACCTGCAAGGTTTGTTACAGCTTAAAGGTATTATAGACCTGAGTATTTGGTATGAATTTCAATTTAATACCTCTACGCGTTTATGAGGAAATGGGTAGTAAGTTTAAAATTATTAAAAAAATATATATTTTGTGATGTAACTAAAATTAATTAATTAATTAAAATTTATGGTTTTCGTAATTTTTCCTTTATCTATGCTATAAGACGTTGCTTCGTACCAAATTTCAAGATTCTGAGTTCACGGGAAGCACCCTGTAGGTTTTGATTCCCTTGCAAGTGTCGAAAATTTGCGGCATAAACGGCTGTATCTTTTGATTGCGTTGGCTTAGAAGTTTGATTTTTTCACAGCTTCAAGGGACAGTAGACCTGAGTAATTGATATAAATTTCAGCTTCATACCTCCACGCGTTCCTGAGAAAAAGGGTCTTGACAGACGGACGGACGGACAACAAAGTGATCCTATAAGGGTTCCATTTTTTCCTTTTGAGGTACGGAACCCTAAAAATTAAATTTATAAAAGCTATCTCACCCGTGGGCATCTTGTCTTCATCAGCATGTAAAAATTCAATCAATTGTGCCGTTTTTGACCCTGGCGCTGCACACATATCCAATACCTAAAAAATAGATAACAGTTTATTTATTCAATTTAAATTGTAATATTCGAAATACGTTTTTATTAGATGATGATTCTTTCTGATTTGAAAACTTTATCAAAATTGATCTTGTGTCTCTGACATGTTAATGTTTAAAAATTTTAATTCAATTTGATAAAATACCTTTTCTATTGACATTTCCAATGACTTCTTACTTAAATTTAATTTATTGTGGTTGATGCAGATTTACGAATAGTAGGAGTTTCTTGCGGGCTCTTCTCCATGGATGCTTTCCAAATCAGTGGTTAATGTTAAAAAATGTTATGACGATTCAAAAGCGCTTTTATAAGAAGTCTAATTGAAGAAATAAATATTTGAGTTTAATTTCGTAATGTCCTTTACATTTAACCATTAATTTAGATTTTTTGCAAATATATATATTGAAAAAAAAAAAGTGCTCAACGCGCTAAAGAAGTTTTCACTTCAAAAAAAATAACATGAGATTGCCTGCAAGTAATTACCTTATGATGAGGCTCCACTTGCAGTGCCACCGGGGGTATCATAGAAACAGCTTCTTGCCTCGAAACACCGCCCGCTGCAGTCTCCGCTACTAGGAAATTATGCAGCTTGTACAGAGGTTCGCTGCGACGTATATCCGTGCGGGATAGGCGTAACTGCCAGGCTAGACCACCTGGGTACCTACGAAGATGTATACATAAATAATCTTAATATAATTTAGTACTGCCTGTTCTTCTTCATAGACTGCTTTCCGAATCTACGGTAAATAGTAATGAACTAATGACGAATATAAATTTATAAAGAATAGTAAAAATTTGATCATGAGGCGGGACTCGAACCTGCATCCTTTCTGCCAATCTGGGACAGATGCCTACTCAACTCTGCCACTCGTGACCCGCCAGAGCGATCGAATTTATTCTATTCTTTCAGTTTTATGTGTCTAAGGGACACACTGCACACCATCTATTGAGATGATTAACAACCATCTCAACCAACATGAAACATTTTTGGAACACGACCTTTTTAAATTGGTAATGAGGATTCAAAAGTGTTTCTAGAAGAAGTCCAATTAAATAAATAATTTTTAGAGTTTCATTTTTCATTTACATTAGCAATATAGTCCGAGTTGCAGTAGAAACATCTAATAGGAAGATCCCTTGCAATGCATATTTAAATACAATTTAATAAGGTTATCACTTAGATAAATAAAAAGTACATACCAAGGCAAGTTTATAGGTTTAATCTCTTCATCATGACCATCAACCTTCAGTTTCATATTGAGTATCTCTGAGAAATATTGACTGGTTACAATCTTCATAAGCGCATTGGCTTCACATTTTGATCCAGTTATCCTGAAGGCAGTTGGCAAGTTCTCTTTGAGGGATTTCATGAATTCGTCCCATTCGGCATCAGGACATACTTTTTGAGCCTAGAATATTTTGAAATGTATAATTAATTATGGAGAATTACAATTATAATTAAATTTGATAATACAGTTTTTTATAAATAAGTAATAATGTAAATCAGAAAGAAAAATCGATCGATAGGACCTATTTGAAATTGTGTTTTTAGTTTAGTTTGTTTAAAATAAATAATAAATAATAAAAAATCATTTATTGATCAATTTGTGGGTTAGGTACAAAGTATCTAGTTTTATTCATTGAGATAATATTACTACGTATGGAGGAGACACCACGAACAAAATCTGTGCGCCATTTTTTTGCTCTAACTAAGTTTTAAAAATTATTATTTAGTTAGGTACTTACCGATGAAAGTTATTCCTTTGCACTTTTCCATATTATTTGTATTATTTGTGCAATATCGTAACACACACGAAGGCATGTTTGATGCGTTTCACTTTAAAACCATTAAAAAATACCGCTCAACATACGTCACATGACGTATGTTGAGTGGAACATAAGTGATGTAGGCGGTGTCGTCTCCTATTAATATTATCTCAATGGTTTTATTATTATTGACCGGTAACAGAGTCTCACAGAATAATTCTCTTAACTAGCACTTGTAGATATCAAACTGGAGCTTTAAATTAGACTAGCTCGTATAATTATTAGCAACTTGCAAGCAAATACGGGTATTCAATCCTATTTAATAATTTCAATAATAACCTAAAAATATAAAGAAAAAAAAATAACCTTATAATACTCTTCAAACACAGCATTTTCTCTCACTATATCTTCATAGTGTTTACGATTATCCTCTGTGGGCTTCGGCTGTGGATTCTTCTCCTAAAATTTTTATAAAAAATTAATAATTTTAATCATTATTTACACAAACCATGAACAGATTGTAAACATTGATAAAATACTTGTTCTCTTTTTTCGCGCTTTCGCTGTGCGAACTTATTTACGTTACGATTTTTACGACCCATTCTCCTTAAATATTCTCCAAGTGATATAAACGTTTTTGAATGAAAATGTTCGAAAACATTCAATTAATAACACATTTAAATTGAACGCCTGGCCGGCGAAACACGCTACTTTGGACGTGTCAATGTCAATTGTCAACTGTCATTATCGAAGCAGTAAATAGATGAACATATTTGATAGATTTTAGGCTAAAAGAATTAATCAAATATTGTATGTACCTTATTAAACATTATTTATAAATAGTTATACGTGGAATATAATATAACTTAATATTTTTGAGCAATAACTCATTAAATATTATTAAAATTATTATGAAACATCAGTTTTTGAAAAATATCATATAGCATGTAATTCACAAGTGTAATTTTACTTAATCAGCTGAGAGTTTGTTCAACAATTTGACATTTCACAACGCAAGTCGCAAGTCGTATTTTGTTAATTTGTTTTTACCATTTTGAAATTTGAGTTAGGAATTGGGTGGTTCGCAGCATTCCAATTTCTAAATTCAAATTTATTTTGTTAATTATTTTCCTGCTCCGCACAATTATTAAATAAAATAAATTATTATTATTACCGAATACCGGTACATAGTTCATTCAAGAATTTCAAGTGTGTAATAATAATTTTATTCAATATTTATTGAAGAGGTAAGTAAATTTAAATTATATATCTTGGGTTTAGAGTGCAAATTATTTTTAAGGCCTATATGTACATACGGATTATAGTTGTAAATGTTAATAATAGCTAACAACAATAATAACGTTCATAATGATATTAATGAAATTATGTACCTACCACAGAGCAAGTAATATAGTAGTACCTACTAGCTTTCCACCAGCGGCTTCGCCCGCAGTGTTTAAGAAAAACCCGCATAGTTCCCTTTCCCGTGGGATTTCCGGAATAAAACCTATCCTATGTCCTTACTCAGATCTCAAGGTATCTCTGTAGACTGTACCAAATTTGAAGGAAATCCATACCATAGCACAGAATAATTACTAGTATTTAGCTGGTAATTTTTGAGTCTAGCCTGGATATGATTATAAATTGCCTATATTTAAATCTGAAGGCAATATTTTTTAATCTCTTGGCCATTTATAAATTTCCCAGAACACATTTTTTTTGTTCAAACTTTTTGAATGAATAAGAAAAGTGTATTCTTATGATGATATTTTAATTGAAAGAGCAAGTTCTATCTTATCTGTAGAATAGGTAATACAAATATGTGTATTAGATAAATATAATTATATAAATTGAGCTTGTTATCTTCTTTAATTAAACAATGAATTTGATTGTAGTAAATTTATTGGCATAATTTCATGTCGGTACCTATTATAGCTGTTGTTTTGTATTAGAATTTATAGTCTGCAGTTTTCAATTGATTTATTTTGTTAATCTTATGAATTTAAATTGAAGTGCTCAGATGAACTAAAAAGCCTCCTTTTAGTCGATCTTTTTTTAAAAGTTTTAAGTATCTGAGTTCAAGTTTAAACTATATGATTTTAAATATCTGTACATAAGTATCTCTTTAAAAACTTCTCAAAGTTGGGTCTAGTTAAAACATGTTTTATAAGATTAAGGATTATTTTTTTACGTTTTTCAGCCACAATGGGCAAGGGTTTCCAATTCGCGATCGACCGTGGAGGCACCTTCACAGATGTGTTCGCTCGCTGCCCCAACGGTAAAGTTAGGGTTATGAAGCTGCTATCAGTGGACCCACAGAACTATGACGATGCCCCACGAGAGGCGATTAGGAGGATATTGCAAGAAGTGAGTTAGTTTTTAATTTCTTGAAGATGTCTTCAATTGGATTGCTTTTTGTTTGTTATTTTTAACCTGGGTGAACCAATTTTGATGATAAATTTTTTAATGTTTAAGACTAGCAGATAAATTATTATATAGTCAAACAGTCATAGGTATTAGTAAGATTTTCAAGTTTTTGCAATTTATTATGATAAGTATATGTTTTAGTTGTAAGGACATAAAATATCTCTTGGTAAATAAAATTTCTCTTGGTAGTTTAAACTTACAAATAAAAAGATATACTGAATTGATAACTTATGATATATGTTTTAGTTGTAAGGACATAAAATATCTCTTGGTAAATAAAATTTCTCTTGGTAGTTTAAACTTACAAATAAAAAGATATACTGAATTGATAACTCTCTTCTTTTTTTAAGTCGGTCAAAAACGGAGTATGTACATACGATTATTGATGACCACAACTGCGGTATATTCACCTTGAGAAGCAATTGATTGAAACTATTCATCCTCTATTAATCAGCTTAATTTGTTTTTAAATTGATGATGGGAAGAATTAGATAAGATGTGGCTGAAGTAGCCAAAGTAGGAAGCTAATATAAATTGACATTGGTATACATATGTTTTACACAAAAAAAACATAGGTTTTGAATTTTGATATAGCCTGATTACTTATTAATTGATTTTTAAAATAGACATATATCTATACTAATATTATAAAGAGGAAACCTTTGTATTTTTATATGTTTGTATAATTTAATAGGCTCAAAAACTACTGGACCGATTTCAAAATTTCTTTTACCATTCTTCCGAATCCATATAGGCTATATTTTATCTCGGAAAACGTAAATATGTACCACGGGCGAAGCCAGGGCGGACCGCTAGTATCTTTATAAAGTGTCCATTAATATAATATGCTATTTCTTTTTATTGTATTCAAAACTTATTGTAGTACACTGTGTTATGAAACAAACAAACAATTTTTATTTATTTAATTTATTATTTATATCAGAAATCTACAAAAACTCCCATATTCTGACCATTTCAGGAAACAGGAAAGGCTCTAGACAAAGACGGCAAAGTGAACTCATCGCTCATAGAATCAATAAGAATGGGTACCACAGTAGCAACCAATGCGTTACTTGAACGAAAAGGAGCAAATATGGCACTGGTTATCAATAAGGGATTTAAAGATTTGCTGTTAATCGGAAACCAGGCAAGGCCGGATATATTCCAGTTGGTAAGTTGTTTTCAAAAATTTTAGTTATATTTTTAGAAATACTTCGTATCAATATGTAAAAAAATATAGAAATAATTTCTGTACACAAACACAATAACAAGAACCAATTGAATTTTATTATGATCAAATTTCATATGAATTTTTTAATACTATTTTTAATGACCTAACCTTTCTTAGAATATAAATCGTCCAGAAGTCCTTTACAAAGAAGTAGTCGAAGTCGATTGTAGAGTGATACCAGGATTAGAAGACCGTTGTCAAATCGAAAAGACCAATTTAAACTGGAAAGAAGTTTATGGAACGACTGGTCAGAAAATGCTGGTGATTAAAGATATCAATGAAGAAGCTGTTAGGAAAGATCTAACTGCATTAAGAGAGAAAGGGATAGAAAGTATTGCTGTTGTACTCGCACATAGCTATAATTATCATGAACATGAGTTGCGGATTGGCAAAATTGCTAAGGAAATAGGTATGTTTTTGTGTGTTTAGCTCAATCTATTATTTTATTATCAATTATGACATGACATGAATAGATTACTTTGCAAAGTACCTACCCACATTTTTAATTCCCTTTTATACAAAATAGGTTTATCGTTAGACAATATTTAAACTTATATTTGATAAACATGATACATTAAAAAAAACTTATATTTTACTAATATTTTACAATACTTTTTATGTGATTTTTTGTTATCAAAAGATTTGACTTTTGCAGAGTCTATCAACATCATTTTGCACGAATTTTGCGCTTTTTATTATGATACTTTAGCAGAGTACTTCCCAGGATTATCCCAACTATTTTTACCCCATTTGGAAGATCTTTTCATCATCATTATAAATTTCTTCAATAACCACTACTTTTTGCAGGATTTCCCCAAATATCGTTATTATTTTTGCTCTTGATTGTCACAATACTAAAGCAGAGTACCTTCCAGGATTACCCTACCATTTCTGTCCTATTTAGAAGTTTTGTCCTTTATTTATCATCGTCTTCAAATTTGCAGGATTTCCCCAAATATCGTTATCTCACTTGGTAACCTCCATGGCCCGGTTGGTCCCGCGTGGGTACACAAGTTGCGCAGACGCATACTTAACCCCCCACATTAGAGGCTATGTGAAGGGGTTCGCGGAGGGGTTTTCGGGGGGGTTGGAGGGGAAAGTGCTGTTCATGCAGTCCGATGGGGGGTTGACGCCTATGGATATGTGGGTATTTTTTTATTTAATTTTAATTTTTCCCGATTTTGTTATAGCATTTTACAATGTTAAGCTTTAAAAAAAGCAATTTTTAGCCTATTTAATCATGATGTTTTGGAAATTATTTTTTACAGAAAATATCTGTGGCAATTATCTGTCTGTAAAGTGGCAATTTTTCTGTATTTACAATTTATGGTGTTTTTTTAAATTCAATATACCTTATGTAATAGTGTTTGTTTATTTTCCTACAACTTTTTCAGGTTTAACGGTTCCCGCGCTATTTTATCCGGCCCCGCTGGCGGCGTGGTTGGATACGCGCTCACTTCCTATCAGAGGGAGACTAACTTACCTGTTATAGGTAAGTTTTTTTTAACCGACTTCAAAAAAGGAGGAGGTTCTTAATCCGATCGTATTTATGTATGTTCGCTGATAACTTCGTGGTTTATGAACAAAGAACAATTAAACATTTCCTTCTAGGGATAAGAGTAATAATAGTTTTCAATGAAGGTAGTTGTAAAAATGAATATAAGAAGTTATTCTATAGATTTATCAAACTTTTTTTCCAACAGTATTTTTATCTATTTTTAATTTTCTCCATTACGATTAAAATCTGGAAATAAGCCTTCGAAATACATTTAATTTATTCGTATTCTCGTCTTTCAGTAAGACGCTTATGCATCGATCATAACGCAATTTCAAAATAATATTTTGAATTAGATAGTAGATACCAATATTAAAAGTGAAAATTAATAAATGTTGCCAGGTTTCGACATGGGCGGTACATCCACAGACGTGTCAAGATACGCGGGAACATTGGAACATGTGCACGAAGCAACTACCGCTGGTGTTACCATACAAGCACCGCAACTTGGTAAGTTTTTGCATAAAAAAATAACTAGCTGAGTGAGTGAGACAGACAGATAAACACGCGTGTTTATAGCAAAAAGTATCGTTACAAATTTTTGTCTTAATTTTTCCGTCTAGCCCCTTAGCGCAACGTGCGATAAAGAACTTCGTTCCAAAAAACTTTCCTGACTTACGACTTTTTGCTTTACTACCCTGTATTTCGCGAATTGTTAGTTACACGGTTTTACTTGCTGACGGCGCGTAATTAAAATGGGAAATAACGATTCACATGAATGTATATGGAACGTAAACTAAATATTTTCAAAGACTTTGAATGGAAAATAAAGATTTGTGAATTGGCAAAGAAGTTTGACCTACCATTATCAAAGTTTAAACGATTATACAAAAGAAACTTTAAATGAAAAGTTGCATGACGTCTTTCGCGAATTCGACTTATGCGAATTCAATTAACGTGTATTTGACTTACGCAGCTATCGCGTCAGTCTGGGGTATTGCAGTATTAGTAGTGCAAGTGTAAGTATAATAAACATAAAAATGTAAATAACAAGGCACTAGAAGTCGTAAGCGCGCATGACATTGTCGCCGCTCAGGTGACTTGAGGGTCACCAGTGCGTTCGTCGCTGTTTAGTTGCTCTCGAGACGTGCGTGTGTAAAAATGGAGTGTTGCAGCATTTCCCATTGTGGAAATTCTTCCACAAGTTTTCATAACATTTCATCGGACAGTATTTGTTTTTTTAGAAAAAATGAAAAAATTAAAGAATTAAACAAAAGTAAAGGCATTGCATGCGGTTAATCTAGAGAGGCACAAATTAAAAAAAAAAAATATTTGCTAAAAACAAACTTATAACTACATAATATGTGTTGAGGTTCAAAGTTATCCATCTAAAATTAACGCCCTTGTCTTGTTATGTAGATTTCTATGATAATAAACCTTACCAATATTTTTAAGCGAATGTTTTGTTTAATGCTCTTTCACAGCCGTTTTATGATACGATTTTTTACTGTCAGTGTTATATACCTACATAAAAATGTCGTATATTCGCTAGATATAAACACAGTAGCGGCGGGGGGAGGGTCAGCGCTACAGTTCCGCAGCGGGCTGCTAGCTGCCGGCCCGCGGTCAGCCGGCGCTCAGCCCGGACCCGCTTGCTATAGGAAAGGGGGACCTCTTACTGTCACTGATGCTAACTTGCTGTTGGGTAAGTTTTTTGACAGCCAGATCATGATTTACAAACTTAAAACTAAAACACAACTTTTAACTTTAGGACCGATTTTTCAATGCTTGGATAAAACTTATTCGTCGAATAATGTATAAAACTACCATTTTAAAAATGTATTCTAATTGCCCATATTTGACAGTTTACGTGACATTTTAATATCATCGTGTAATACTTTATTGGACGAATAAGTTTTATCCAAGCATTGAAAAGTCGGCCCTTAAACTTTCAATTATTTTAATTTTACATGAAATGTAAGGTAAAATACGATGAAAAATGTTACTAATGTTTTGTCCAAATTAGTAGTCGTCTTGATGAATCTTCACTAGTTTTAATTTAGTCTAATTAAAATAATATAAAATCATCCAAGTTCATAACAGAGTATTTTTCATATGATACTTCGATTTGATAATAACCAATGTTCAAATCCAAACATGAAATCTTGGTTTCTAGACGTTCTACAAAAATAAATTTTTATATTATTTATATTATTTTCCAGGACGTCTTTTACCAGAATATTTCCCAAAAATATTCGGTCCAAATGAAAACGAAGCACTGGACAAAGAAGCTACTGTTACTGCATTTAAAAAGATGGCGGAAGAAATAAACAGCTTTTTAATGAAAGACAGTGCCAAGGAGGTATTGTTCACTTTAGAAACATTTATAACATAGATAAAGTGTATTTTTTGTGTATGGTTTTGGAATATCGAAAATGACCATCATTAAAAAATTTAAATATTTCAGATGAGTTTAGAGGAAGTGGCGATGGGCTTCATAAAAGTTGCCAATGAAGCTATGTGCCGGCCGATAAGGTAAATATAAATAAGAAATTTAACTCACATTATGTGTCTTTTGCCTTTTTATTAATATAGTTATTTTTTATATTCACAAATAGGCCTGCAATCTACATAATATATAGTATTATATTCTAGTATCTTTTTTTCGCATTTATACGATACGATATACGATATTTTGTAAATAGCGTTAAAATGTTAAGGCTTTAGCCATTTTTTGTTGAAATTATTGTCATCGTCGTCCTTATCATCACCATCGTCGTTCTCATCACCATCGTCATTTTTTTTGTCTATATAATTAATGTGATATTTAAACAAATATTTTTTTTAGTTTTCAGTTTTAATTAGTATTAGGTACTTTTAACTCTTAAGTCATTATCGCAATGGACAAATAACATGTAATGGCATGTGATTATAGGGCATTAACAACAGCGCGCGGTTACGATGCTCGCGCGCACGCTCTGGCGTGTTTTGGGGGGGCGGGGGGGCAACATGCGTGCTCTGTGGCTAAACAACTGGGGATATCCACTGTGCTGATACATAAATATGCGGGTAGGTGGATTTTTGTATGATGACGTTTTTGGCGTTATGGATCAATAATTATTAAAAATGGAAAAAAAAAACTATGTAAAATTATTGTTATACTTTGTGTTGCCTTGTGAAGCATGGGGAATATATTTTGGTCATATTATTTGTTTCAATGATCTATTTTCGACATCATTTAGTAAGTTTTTCATGGGTCGGAACTTATTTTTATTAAATAGGAACAAGATTTGTACGCAGGACTAGTACATACTACGGGGGCCTTAAATATCATACTTATTTTTTACTAGCTTTCCGCCCGCGGCTTCGCCCGCGTTATCAGAGAATTAAATTCCCGTTCCCGTAGGATTTCCGGGATAAAACCTATCCTATGTCCTTTCTCGGGTATCAAAATATCTCTACACCAAATTTCATGCAAATTGGTTCAGTAGTTCAGGCGCGATTGAGTAACAGACAGACAGACAGAGTTACTTTCGCATTTATAATATTAGTATGGATAATATGGATTATGATATACTATTTTTATATATTACTAGCGGTCCGCCCCGGCTTCGCCCGTGGTACATGTTTACGTTTTCTCTACATAAGAACCATCCTCGTACTTCAAGGAATATAATAAAAAAAGAATTATCGAAATCGGTTCAGCCGTTCTCGAGTTATGCGCTTACCAACACATTTTGCGATTCATTTTTATATATAAGAAGATTTTTCGTCTATCTTTGTATTCACTTGATTAGGATAAACATCTATGACAAATATAATGAGAAGTGCAATAATAATACAAACCTATACTTATAACGCTATCCATATGCATACAGGCATCCTATCAGCATACGGCATGGCTCTAGCGGATGTAGTAGAAGAGACGCAACAGCCGTGTGCACTGGTGTACGCGCCTAATAACTTCGCGGAGTTGGATAGATTGCTGGATGTATTGGCTGCCACTTGTAGGAATAAGTTGAGGGCTCAGGTAGGTTGTTTTAGGATTTTGTAAGATTTTTTCTGGTATAAACTTTACTTGTTCGCCCATGATGCTTGTAGAATTTTTGTTTTTTTTGCATTCGAAAATTAATATACATTTATAAATGAATTTGCAACAACGAAATAGAAAAAATGGTCCTTCGAGTAGGATACATAGAGATGCCGGATTCTAATACAGTATGATTTATGAAAAATGTTTTATTACTAGATACTTTTCATCTAATTTGAAAAATAAATATTTAAATTATTTAAAGAAATAACCTTCAATAACATTTAGGATAGGTAATAAAAATTCTATTACACTAAAAACTTGTCTTATCAACAAAAAAAAATAGTAAATCACTAATTATCAGTAGTTATAGTATAAGTCCTATGAATTTCCTCCTTATAGGGTTTCCAAGACTCCCAAATAGTGTTGGAGCCCTATCTCCACCTGCGCTACTCAGGCACGGACTGCGCCCTCATGGTGCCCCCGAGCCCTGGGGACTCCGCCCAACACACTAAACATGGGGATTTCTATGCTTCTTTTATTAACAGGTATATACTAATATTTTAATTATCTATTTGTGTGTGCGTGTGTTGATTAAAATTTTTCTTTCTCTCTGATAGTATATAAATTTAACTTAACAGTATTGTATACCTATTTAATATTAATATTGTATAATTTTTCGTTAATCGTACTGTATTTTTAAGTCATACTTTAAAATAATTGTTGACTTTTAAACGTTTTGGTCGTTGGTATATTTTGTGCCGTAAGTCAAAGATGTATTCATCAACTAAATAAATAGTAAATGAAAATAAGATTTCAAAATTTACGTATAATATTTTTTTTATGTTTTTTTATTACACACAGATACAAAAAAGAGTTCGGTTTCACTCTATCTAAACGTGATGTACTAGTTGACGACATTCGCGTCCGCGGTATCGGCACTAGCGAGGTCGCTGAGGAAGTGGCGCCGCCTAGCGGGAAGGGGGTCATACCGCCTGTTGATAAGGTGAATAGCGTTCATCATCATAATTTATTATAATCATCTATACTAATATTATAAAGCTGAAGCTTGTTTGTTTGTTTGTTTGAACGCGCTAATCTCGGGAACTACTGGTCCGATTTGAAAAATTCTTTCGGTGTTAGATAGCTTATTTATTGAGGAAGGCTATAATATCATCACGCTACGACCAACGGAAGAGGAGCCACGGGGGTGAAACCGCGCGGACCAGCTAGTCATAATATAAATCTCATAATCCTAACGATTATCACCATCATCATAAATCATGACCATTATAATTTTCATCATACTTAGCATCGATATTCTTATATTTCTCGTTTTATTAAAAAAAAAAAATGTTACGGCCATTTTACTCATTAGTTTAAATTAGTTTACATTTTAGTACTTTCGATATAAGTTTAAAGTTTTTTTTATATCTGTAATAGTTACGGAATAATCGCCTGTGCACACTTAACGATTACACCCGGTATATGACGACGCCACGATCAATCCATACTAATATTATAAATGCGAAAGTAACTCTGTCTGTCTGTCTGTTACTCAATCACGCCTTAACTACTGAACCAATTTGCATGAAATTTGGTATAGAGATATTTTGATACCCGAGAAAGGACATAGGATAGGTTTTATCCCGGAAATCCTACGGGAACAGGTTTTTCTTTGAAAACGCGGGCGAAGCCGCGGGCGGAAAGCTAGTGTTTAATAAATAACGGACGTTGTCGGAGCCTGCCGCTACATATACTTTATTAATATTAATTTCCCTTTTTTCTGATTTCAGACAGTAAAAGTGTACTTCGAAGGTGGATACCAAAATACAAATGTGTATTTATTAGAAAATCTCAAACCGGAGCAAGTAATAGCTGGACCAGCCATTATAATGGACAGTCTGTCTACTATTCTAGTGGAACCAGGTAATATTCTAGCTTTAATCAAAGATAAATAAATCAATAAAACTATTTGTGTCAAAAAAAGATTGCAAAGTAATACAGATTTTTGTAGGGTGACCATTTCTAGATGATTTTGTGGTGGTCTATATCTATACCAATATTATAAAGCTAAAGATTTTATTGGTTTATTTGAACGCGATAATCTCAGGAACTACTGGTCCGATTTGAAAAATTCTTTCGGTGTTAGATAGCCCATTTATCGAGGAAGGCATAATAGCACAGGCTATTATGTCATCATGCTAATACCAACAGAAGTGGAGCAATGCGGGTAAAACTGCGGAGCACAGCTTGTGTGTCCATAAAAAAATCATAAATTATTATGCGCTAACGTATCTTGATTTTCACAAATACACCAATAACACTAGGAAGTTGTGTCATAAAAAGCTTTAAAAGTTAAAGTCCTGTGCGTTCACATTTCTAGATAAAATTTGCATTAATTTTGAATACCTAAGCTTGGAAATATATCCTGTTTTATTTCCTTTTTGTAAAAATTAATTTCAATTAAAATATACAGAATTCATGGCATCATTCATGCACTCGCTCACTCATTCAAAACAATGATGAATGTTGTAATTTTGTGAAAGTAATTTTTAACTATCAAGGCGAAAACATTTACGCTATTGTTTTCAAATAAAATATTAAACCTAATATTTATGAATCTTCTGGCGGGCAAAATGCATCCTGTAAGTAAACGAGAAAAAAAAAGCCGGGTTGCACTGAGGGAATGCCGGCAGAAGTGAAAACTTGATTATTAACGTTGAGCATGTTTGATATTTTGGAATGGTATCCGTCTTACGCATGGAATATAAGGGCTAAAAAAAAACATCCGTCTTACGCTTTTTCGATCAGGCCACGTGTCCTGACGCGAGTTTAAGATTTTATACCCAACGCCGCTAATGAAGTTTTCACTTCAATAATCATTTAATTACTATGAAAGTAACTTCTTATTTCCAGATTGTCGAGCAGTTATAACCAAATATGGTGATATCCGTATAACAATAGGCGAAGGCAAACACAAGAAAGTGTCAACTGCGTGCGAATCAGTGCAATTGAGTATTTTCTCACATAGGTTCATGTCTATTGCTGAACAGATGGGAAGGTAAGCTATTTCAATGAATAATAATAATAATAAAATAATTAAATCTTTATTAGCAAGTAGGCTACATTATAAATTAACAATTTATGTACTTACAAACAATTACTAAAACCTACAGGATAAATGGATTGCCGCCGCTGGATTTTACAGTGAAAGCATAGGCTTTCACTGCAGAGCTGATTTTCAGCGACACCTTATATATCAAATTATAAAAAGATGTAATGTTAACATCACAGACATGTATATTTAAGTAGACAACGCAAGTACCGCGATCTGTATGAAAACCAAGCGTGTCATATTTTTTGTACTGACCTTGACGCGTTATGACGTCACGAGCGCTTTTTAGTGATGTTAATTTCATTTTACGCTAAATCGATTAGGCCGCCACTCGCGCGGCGATTCTAGTATCGTCCTATCCCATCGAAGTAAATCGAAAGAAATCAGATCAAACTAGATCTATGTCTAAGAGGTAGTCAAATAAATGAATCGTAATCGATTACTAAATCGATTCAAGACAGAAAAATGATAATTACCATAGACAGAGGGATGATAAAATTAAACCTAAAAGTTATAAACCTTTTAATATTCTAACAAGTAAACTAATGTGTTTTAGCTTTTTCTTACATATGCCCATTGAGTTACCATGTACTACGTACTAGAGAGGCCATCGAAAGAAAGTAATGAAACTGTCAATCAATCAATCTTTATGTCCCGTTGCATCGATCCATTTTCCTTTTATGTTCGGGTTACTTGGAAAACTGAAAAAACAAACATAGTCTAAGCAATAAGGAGTTTTCTTAAAAAACTCCCAAGATGACACTTTAACTAATGGCGTCCATGTCGTAATATTTATTTTTAGTACCTTTGTATTAAAATACTTAAAAGTTCTAGGTCAAGTCGTATTAAATGACAAAAAAAATCTATGCCTTTTTTTCTGAAAAATTGCTCCTACAAATTATCATTTTTCTGTTCGATTATAAAATCGATTAGAATCGAGAACTGTTGCATCAAATGAACATCACTAACCACAAAATTGGACAGAAAAATGAGAACAGAAAAATGAGAAGACGCTATTCATTGCTTGTTATCATACGACGCGATCTTTACCGTGCCAAGTAAAAGCCGCAATGTATTCCGAATCATTTCGTATGATTTGGTATCCGTGTTTGTCACGATCGTTTTCCACAAATATTCTTTATTTGATTTTAAAATAAATAGTGCATATTCTGATTAGAAAATTACTTACCGGTGGAAGGAAACATCTCTGCTAACTCGGCCACTCACAGCTGTGGAGTTTCTACAGTTTATAACGGCGCAATTCGGCATTTTACTTTATTCAGCTTCACGTCTTTCCTTGGCGAACTGCAAGCGCGGACTGAGTGTAGGCCAGCGTCAAGTAAGTTTCAATAACGTAGTTTGGACACGGGAAGTACATACACTCGCTTAGTCTATCTTGATACATGTCCGTGGTTAACATTCAATATAGGTAAAAAATAAATATAATAAAAATGTTTAGGTAATAACTTTGATTAATACATTTATTTTACTTTAAACAAAACCGCTTCCCAAACTTACAATGCGAATCAAAGAAAAGATGTATAATAACATTGCTGTTTTAAGGTTTTAGGTTCATAAATATATTAAAGAGGACCTGAATATGATCCTTGAGGAACTCCAAAAGATCTCCTGTTAGAGTATTATACTTGTTTTTTATCTATAAAGAACTAATCTAGTAAAATATTTTATGCCATTTAAGTCAAGGCAAATTGAATTCGTTATATTATATTAATCACATGAGTAAGTATGTACAATGTACATGATGCCCTACCTTGTCAAAGGCTTTGCTAAAATCTTTTTAACCAACATGAACTTAGTCCCACATTATATTTTTAGCAGTTTATTTAATACTAGGTTTTCGCCAGCGGCTTCGCCCGCGCAGTCAAAGAAAAACCCGCATATTTCCCGTTCCCGTGGGATTTCCGGGATTGCGTCATTTTCCCGGGATAAAAAGTAGCCTATGTCCTTTCTCGGGTATCAAAATATCTCCATACCAAATTTCATGAAAATTGGTTCAGTAGTTTAGGCGTGATTGAGTAACAGACAGACAGATAGTTACTTTCGCATTTATAATATTATAGTATGGATTGTCTTATTTTCTGGAGCGTTTCTTTTGTTGTTTGATGTTTAATTTGCCATTTTTAACCTGTATGTTTGTCTGTAACCGACTCCATTAGATTTAATTCAAAGTTTGCTTATCAAGGATCGGACTATTCAATAATATAATGAGTTTAAGCGTGTTTTTTATTTTTTTCTATTAACTATCGTTATTTTTGTTTCATGTTGTATTGTTTTAGTTTTAATTATTGTATTGTGTGTTAATTGTGTTTGTTAATATTGTGGAGTCAAATAAATGATCTTTCTTTTTATTCTTTAATTTTAATGTTATTTTTACCATTTTATACAGGGTCCTCCAACGCACCTCAATATCAGTGAACATAAAGGAACGGCTTGACTTCTCTTGTGCGGTGTTTGGTGCAGATGGCGGGCTTGTTTCCAACGCACCGCATATACCTGTACATTTGGGAGCTATGCAGGCCTGCGTGCAGTACCAGGTAATATATGTATAGTATGTATGTATACAGGGTGTCTCACTATGGTCGCGGAAGAATTCCAACCAATACCCGCGGCCCCATCATTAAAGCGGCTCGACGGAACACAGTGGGGTTTTAGTCGGTAAGAATCCGACATAACCCACGGCTCCTTCCCCGGGGGCCGTAGGTATCTTTGGAAGATTTCCCCACTTAAAAAAAAAAACAAAAAAACTATCGATATTCTAAGCGCGAAAAGACAATAGTTTATACATTGAACTCTTAAAAAATACTTAAACAACAAAATGATGTCAGAAATTGTTTACTAAATTTTTACAATTCACGTTTTTATCATTAGACATTATTTCCAGAGTTTATTTACATTAGATGAGAATAAAATTTCAAGGTCGCGTCATGGCAATAACGTCACGTTATAGAGTAATGCGACGATTTTGGTATCTTTTTTTCCACATTTCCATATTAATTTCACAATTTATCATCAGATGCAAGTCCGAGGGGATTCCCTAAAACCAGGGGATGTTCTTCTCTCCAACCATCCGAAGGCTGGCGGGTCACATCTACCAGACTTGACTGTTATTACTCCGGTGTTTCATAAGTAAGTGTAGAAATCATGTTTAGAGGGTAAATTATAATAATCATATTGTAAGAAATTACACGGGAGGCCGAGTTAAATATTAGTTTGAATGTAATAAGAATGTACTGCGATTCCACACAGCTACCTAATTGATGTAGGTAGTTGATAACAAATCGCAGCAAGACAACGACTATTAGCAAAGTGAGGGTAGTTGAGTCGAACGTCGTATAAACAGCGTCCGAGCCCGTAGGCAAGATTCGTACGAATGCGCCACGAGTCAAAGGAAAGCGGCTTTTTATAGTATTCGACAGTTAAGCATGTTCACTGTTCAGACGTGAAATAATGACAACTACATTGACAACTATTCATCCACAAAAATATTAAATCAGAAGTTACATCTAACAATCCATACTAAAATTATAAATGCGAAAGTAACTCTGTCTGTCTGTCTGTTACTCAATCACGCCTTAACTACTGAACCAATTTTCATGAAATTTGGTATGGAGATATTTTGATACCCGAGAAAGGACATAGGCTACTTTTTATCCCGGGAAAATGACGCAATCCCGGAAATCCCACGGGAACGGGAACTATGCGGGTTTTTCTTTGACTGTGTGGGCGAAGCCGCGGGCGGAAACCTAGTATCATATAAACGAAAGTACGTAAGGTAAAAGCTCTATGTAAAAAGTGTATGTCTTTTGGCAAAAAGTAAACAGCTATGTTCTGAGTTACTAAAACACCTAACACATTCTATATTTTACTCGCTTCAAGTTTAGTTTTTGTTACTTTTGCATTTATAATACTTTTGCAGGATATTCATAGATAGGAGCAGCCAACACAGTAGTGATGCGTAGTTAAGTATTTAATCCATACTAATATTATAAACGCGAAAGTAACTCTGTCTGTCTGTCTGTTACTCAATCACGCCTTAACTACTGAACCAAATTGCATGAAATTTGGTATAGAGATATTTTGATACCCGAGAAAGGACATAGGATAGGTTTTATCCCGGAAATCCGGAACGGGAACTATGCGGGTTTTTCTTTGACTGAGCGGGCGACGCCGTGGGTGGAAAGCTAGTTTTGTATAAATTGTTTAAAAAGACAAAATTAAGAAAGAGACACTTCTCCACAATCCACTCCAGGGAACCTAGTATATTATATTATCTATGTTTTAAGATGTTCTAGTAACAATAAAGATGTTTTGTATTCCTAAATGTCCCCAGTTCCCCCAAGCCGATATTCTTCGTAGCGTCCCGGGGCCATCACGCAGATATCGGCGGTCTGACCCCCGGCTCTATGCCCCCACACTCCACGAGTTTGTCACACGAGGGGGCCGCTTTTAAGTCCATGTTATTGGTCGATGGGGGACATTTTAATGAGGAGGAATTGGTTAGAGGTATGTTTTTATTTTTAAAACTTACTATATACATATGTAGATGTCGCTGTCATCTGGTTGAATCTGCTATTTGATTAAATGACTAGTGCGTTCATTGAATGACGACACTCAATCTATTTAACCAGATAACAGCGACATATACTGAACTTATTATGTATAATAAAACCTTCCTTGAGAACTAATCTATCCATTGGTAAAAATAGAATAAAGATCGGTTCAGTAATTTCTTAGTTTATCGCGAACAAACAGACGGGAATTTCTTATAATTATAATATGTAATGAAGGTCACTCTCAATCGCTTATGAAAAGATCGTCAAAAGTTATGTAAAACAATCATTTAAATTTTAAATAGTGTTTATTGCTCACTACAAAACTCTGCTTAATACGCATAAGCAGAGTTTAGCTTCAGATGATTTTTGAACATGATTGTGTTACATTTGAATTAAACATCAATAAATAAATAAATATTTCAGAACAATTTTCACACACGGCACAATCTGATCCCATACTAAGCTTTCGCATGTGTTATGGAAACCAGATGGCTGATAAACATACATATATAATTTTTTAAATAAATACTTATATAGATAATTAACACCCAGACACAGAGCAAACATCTATGTTCATCACACAAATATTTGCCCCGGGTGGGGATCGAACCCATGACCTCTGGCTTGGAAGACAGAGTCACTACCAACCAAGCCAACCGGTCAATCAAAATAATAATTAGTCAATATTTTCCTTTCACAGAACTACAAAAACCCGGCGAAATACCAGGTTGTTCAGGCACTAGGAACTTGGCGGATAATTTGTCGGATTTAAAAGCACAAGTTGCTGCTAACCAGAGGGTAACAATTATTTACCTAATTTGTCAAGATTAGAGGTTACTAGCTAGCGGTTTTAACTGTACCCCGCGGTTTTACCTGGGTTGCTCTGCTCCTGTTGGTCTTAGCGTTATGATATATAGCCTATAGCCTTCCTCGATAAATGGGCTATCTAACACAAAAAGATTTTTCAAATAGGACCAGTAGTTGCTGAGATTAGCGCGTTCAAACAAACAAACTCTTCAGCTTTATAATATTTGTTTATATTTATATTTATTATTGAGGTCCTGTGTTCTTTTGATGTGTCCATCAAGTTTTTAAACAACAATAACTTAACTATTACTTAAGAAAAACCTAAATTTCCAGGGAATTCAACTAGTGGGTGAACTAATCGACGAGTACGGTTTGGACGTAGTTCAGGCGTATATGGGACATATACAGAAGAACGCTGAATTGGCTGTTAGAGATATGCTAAAGGTAATATAAATATTTTTAGGAAATTAAGTGCTTACGTTTTTGCCCCTTTTCTATTGTTTCGATGTTTTTGAGAAGGAATTGAATTGTAAAGAAATTATGTTTATAGTTGTATGAAATTTAAGTTTTGTTGTGCATTTCACTTTATCACAAGTATACTCTGTAATATATTGTTTAAATAATAACTTACGTACGTGAATTAGTTTAAATTATAAAATTAAAATATTTGTATGCCAATTGTTGGCGAATTGTGCGGACGTGAAATGTATTATAACTTTGTAACCACAATTCATACAAATAAATCATTTCATTTCATTTCCATTATATTATTTGCTTTTTGACAGCTTCACGTCTATGAAGGATTGTATTGTTTAGGTTAAAATGTCATATAGACTACAGGCCCGTGTTGAAAAAATTATGGGTCATTTGACCCACCAGGTGACCTATCTAGAACGATATAAGAGCATAAAATAATAAGATTCAGCACTATGACGTCACTTGTAAGCTGTCCACCTGAGTGCAGATGAGAATTCGAAGGTTCAGGTAG
>CAJQZN010009568.1:0-10702 GCA_907164685.1 Colias eurytheme | reverse complement strand
AAACGTACTCTCATACTTAGGGCTAAAATATGAACTGCTGCACGGTTTTGTTTTTCTTAAGTAGAATTGACGAACTAATTCTTAATGTTATTTGCTACAAACTAAATTGAACTTTCTACAGTTAAACATACAGTCAAATTTTCAGTGCAACAAATGTGATGTAGATCTTTATGCAATTGGCACGGAATGATGTATTACTTAGTGGACTCAAGAAACGTCAGGGCATATGATATGTATGCGAGCGACCCCACTCTGTTAGCATATCAGTTACATGTCAATAAATTTTAATGAATATTGCTATCTCGTTTTGTTTTTATTTGCGAGCCAAATGGTCTTATTTTAAGGTCTTACCACCTGTTGGTTTTCAAATAACTGACTTAATTTGTTGGGATTTAGTTACATCGTTATTATGCAGACATTTAATAATATATATCACCAAGAATGTATATTTTCTAGATCTTATGAAGTTACGTTTACTTTTATTGCAGCAGCGAGAAAGATGCCATGCATATGACATGTCTTTAAAAGCTTACAATAATAATTAAAAGTATCCTTCTTACTTAAAATTAACAAGTTTTCGTTTTCGTGAAATCTCTTGATGAGGAGGTGTAGTAGGTTTCCTAGGTATTTCCCATTTCATAGGTTTTTTTCGCGAAAAGAAAAATTTGTAAGGATAACATCAGAGGTTAGAAATTCGTGCGAAATTATATGAAACTGCCGTTGCGAGTGAAACATATCTTTCTGTAACAAACAAGTCCGTTTTATAACAATTACAAAAAATAATTACACCACATATTAATAATTAACAGTTTGAAACCCTGTTAAAGCTTGTAACGTATACGGCCATAAACTGCGCAAACAACGCAAACATGTAAAGTGTTAATTTTGTACAAAATGAACATATCTTAGCCGCTAATGAGCCTCTTTGTGGTTGGAGGAAATAATTAGTGAGAGTGTGATGTATGTAGCTGGTACTGAAAGTTACTTAGTTTCACACTGAACTTAGTTGAGCTACTGACGTGATATACCTAATAATATGACAACCCAATTTTTGAAGTGAAACTTCTTTATCGGGGTTGGAAAAAATTTAGAGTAACGTTTGCGTAACGCGTGACATTTTTCCGTTACGCGCCATCCTTTTCTTATCCCTACCACGCGCGATTCGACGTATTTCTGTAAAGTTGCATATAGTAAATTATATTTTGAAAAAGAAGGTCATAAAACAGTTTCACTTCTTACGTGTGGACACTAGTAACGCACACATTTTTTTTCTTCCGTATTAAAGTGAGCATGTAAGAATTAATACTATTTTCGTCTTCTACTTCTTTCAAATCAATGTTAAAATACCATACCTTTACGTGTGAAATTCAGATTTTGTACTATAACTTGTATTTGTATTTTTTTGTTACAGATTCATACAGAATGTTCTGGTGGATTGCGACAATAATATTCCCAAACAAAACTGTTCGTCGACACATTTACCAACCTGCACTTCGCCAACTTACAGAATTAAGGCCTAAATCCTGAAAGAAGACCTACTTACTTATGTATCGAATTAAATCAATTCAAAATCCAATCAAATTTAAAATTTTATTTATCAATCAATAAAAATACATTCGGATACACTTATAAAACTTCACCAAAACCAATTCAGGAAGCATTGTATCCAAGAAAGAAACACTCGACTTTCCGACCAAACTACTTGCAAATAATTCAGAAATAAATCTATTAATTACATACCATCGTTCATTATCATTTCGATAACTATTAATTGATTTGAATACTCACACCTTTCTCGCCCACACGTCAAAACAGGTATACATAGACTAATTTTTATTTGACCTCAGACAAATTGATAAACAAACAGACTCTTCGCTTCGTGACATGATATCGTGACTGAGTAAGGTTGGATGGATTCAATTAAGTTTATACATTTGTATTGCTAGTGATCTAATTTTGTGAATCGGCTGACCTTTATGTGGGTCGGTTTTGTGGAGATTGAGATGCAAAAAGTGCGAATTTTTTGAGTATAATCATCGTAGTAGTGATATATATAAATAGAAAAAATTAGAGGCTAGATTCTCCGTCAAATTAACTAATTTTTTGTAACTTCTTACAAAAATTATATAAAAACGAGCGTTATTTTTCTGAAGTATACCATATTTTTGTGACATAAACGCTTTCAGGAACGTACTCTAAACACTTTTATAAATAGGTACCATAATGCGCGTGTGCGTATGCGTATAAAATCTCTTTGATCACGGCGAGCTTTTTCAATAGCAGTCAGTATTTTATTCTTTATTTTCCAACACAAGGTTTGAGAGCATTTTTTTAAAGATAGTGAGATACATATACAAATTTATTTCCAACCATAATCTTATATTATTCTAGCAAAGAACGTTTCACCACGTATTCCTCGCATTAAAAATTAATTAACATGACGTGATCAAAAATTGAACAACATGATTTCTTACCAAGATTAAGAGTGAAGTCACGGGAAAAACCTAGTATAATATTTTTATACAATTAGGTCACCGTGTTCTTTATACCCTTCAATGATGTAATAAATATGAAATAATATCATTAAATTATGATTTCCTCCGTGAGCAATAACAGATTATGTACGAGCGTGCTAAACTTTAATTAAATATTGTATACTATTTCTTTATGGTTTTATTATATGAGATCTAAGTTGTAATCAACATAATATATCTCATATAATAAAACCATTTGTGGTATATTTGTGTAGAGCTAAGAATATTAAATTCCTTACATCAAAATCATAATATTATGTAAAGTAACAATTTCAACCTTGAACGTAAACATTGATGAAGTCACCTGAAATTATTTTACTAGCTTAATTCTTGATCTGCAACGATATCAGGTATAAAGTGAAGTCCCATGTCCCCTAGTGGGGTAAGGGGGAGATGCATTATACATCTGTTTCACTGTTCAATTTTCTTTAGGGACAAGTAGATGATCAGCCTTCTGTGTCCTACCAGACCGAGACATTTTTATTCTTCGTCGCCACCGGGAATCGAACCCAAGACCACTCGGTGCTTCACTCTCGCGTCAACCACTGTACCAAGGAGGCGGTATATAAGATATACAATAGCACAAATAATATCTATAAGAATATCCTTTCGCTCCTCCTTTATGTCTTCTTTATTTGTCGTTTGTTTCACACGGTTACAAAATGTCCATAATACATAAAATCTAATAAGTTATCGAATACACGAATCGATTTATCCAAAAACGGGTATTACGTAGGTACGTACGTACAAAGACACAAAACATCAATAACTCGAAATACGCTTAACCAATTATTTATTTAAACGGCAATTAGCCGTGATTTATTGATGAAACAAACCCAGGTTAAAGGTTGTAGTGAAAGTTACAAGATTTTATTGGTTAATTGTTAAGTAAATAATTGAGTTTGTTGAAAAAATCGAATTTTTAATTGGTTGAGTTTTAAATAGGTACCTAATATTAATAATGTAATCGAAATAACATTTTGTGGTTATTAGATTTTTGGTAGTAATTAAACATAGTTAAAATAAATTCAGGATTACTTAAAACTATCAAAATTTAATACTTTCTATGAAATATGAAAAGAAAACATTAAGCCATGGATTGGTTGTATTTAAGAATACATTTTTTTACAAAAAACTAAACCACCTTCAAATGGTTACAAATAGAAAAAGAATCATCAAAATCTGTTCATCAGTCGAAAGTTCTAAAGGGTTTGTAAACCCAAAAAATACAATCAAATTGAGAGCCTCCATTTTTAAAGTCGGTTGATATGCTTAACTTATGTCTTATATTGAGTTGTAACTCAAAGATTTCCCACTACACTTTTGTTGAGTGACATTCGATTCTTTCGCTCGAATTCCGTCAAGTGCTCTTAGATGGGCATCGAGTGGTCAACACAATACCCATAGATTTTGTGAATCACATTCATCTACGAAGAAAGTTATATTTGGGTTGATTTGATTTTTTGGGCATTTTTTGTATGACAGAGCCAATACGTATATCCTACTAATATTATAAATGCGAAAGTTTGTGAGGATGGATGTACCTATGTGTATGTGTAGGTATCTATGTTTGTTACTCTTTCACGCAAATACTACTGAACCGATTACAATAGAATTTAGCCTACATATGGAGGGTTACATGGATTAACACATAGGATAAATTTTATCCCGGAAATCCCAGGGGAACGGGAACTATGCGGGTTTTTCTTTGAAAATTCGGGCGAAACGGAAAGCTTGTCATTTATAAATCCTATCCAACCAAATATTTCCTAAACAAAATACGATGCGATGTTATGATAGAAAGCAACCCACGCGACGTAAGACCAGTATCAATATAAACATTATATTACGTCCGATCTGTATGTTTGTCCATCATGTTTGCTGTCCACTAATTATACGGAGAGTGTTTATTTTGTCCGATTAGTCGAGTTTTGTAAGATAAATATTTATTTATAACCCACTAGGCGGGTTTTAGGCAAATAGTATCAAACCACATTGCATGCATATCTGCATAATCTTAATTGTATAACAGAATTACATCATAAGCTTTTTCTTATTTATATTTTTGAAGTGCTTCTTTAGGCGCGTTGATAGTCAATTTCGCGTGATGGCAATATCGTCACGTGACACGTCATGGAGTAAGGCGACGATTTTGGTATCTTTGAATCGTGCGAAAAAAGTTTCACTTCCGACACGTGTGCTCGGCACACACGCTCTTTTTATTTTTCATTGCTTCTGGGTATTAACTATTAATATGCTGTTACCTAGGAAGTTTGGAAATATGAAAAAAATCAAAGCATTTTTAAGCAAAGAATTATTTTCTTTAGAATAAGATTTTATTAGAATAAGTCGAAGAACTTGTGTCACAATTTTATAGTAACAAAAAAAAAATAACCCATCCATACTAATATTATAAATGCGAAAGTAACTCTGTCTGTCTGTCTGTTACTCAATCACGCCTTAACTACTGAACCAATTTGCATGAAATTTGGTATAGAGATATTTTGATACCCGAGAAAGGACATAGGCTACTTTTTACATAGGATAGGTTTTATGCCGGAAATCCCACGGGAACGGGAACTTTGCGGGTTTTTCTTTGACTGCGCGGACGAAGCCGCGGGTGGAAAGCTAGTTCAGAAATATATTAACAAAGTAGATATATAACTTTTAGATACAATAACAAAATGTTTATAATACACACTTTATCAAAGCAGGATTTGGCATACCAAATATTGACATATCGAGTACTAACAATTTTAGTTAAAAGTTTCATAACAATTTGATTGGCCGGTGCCCTCACCGCCCCACACGTAGGGTTGTCAACACTTTATATATAGATCCTACTAATATTTAAAATGTGAAAGTTTGTAAGGATGTGTATGTGTGTGTTTGTTACTCTTTCACGCAAATACTACTGAACCGATTACAATGAAATTTAGCACACATATAGAGGGTAACTTTGATTAACACATAGGATAGGTTTTATCCCGGAAATCCCACGGGAATGGGAACTATTCGGGTTTTTCTTTGAAAACGCGGGCGAAGCCGCGGGCGGAAATCTAGTAATTTAATAATTTATAGGTTTATAGTATGTAACCAATAGTCCGAAAATTAAATAAATAATTTAATTGCGTATCTAGTTTGTTTCCTAACGTAATTAATTTGAAGGCGACTCTTCTCTCAATGTAGAGTCGTAGTATAGCGATAATTTACATCATTTAAAATAGCTGAGATTTTAATAAAATAACTAAGATTTTTTCACATTTACAACGTCCTTATAATTATAAATTAATAAACGTCACATACATAGATAAGATGTGTTGACAGCCCTAACTGAAAGCTAAATGTCAAACGGATTAGTGTAATCATTTGCTTGTTTGAATAACTTTTTGTTGATATTCATAGTGAAATGTTACTTGTTAACTTGTTGGGTAATGCTTATCCTTGATTGTTTCTGACGTTTCGGTGTGTTTGATGATAAATCTTAATTTGTTGTAAAGTAAAATGTTCGATGATAATATTATATATTATCTGTAATAATATTAGTATAGTAGCGTATAGTGCTCATTTGTTATGAATTTTATTGTGGCTTATAACCAATGACTGTTAATTTATAATATGATTATTGATTCTGTGTAAAAAGTTGTTCATATTGAGATTTCAAATATATTTATAAACATTCATCAGTCATTTATCATTCCAGAGCGATAAAAATAACAATATATTAATTTCTCTCCGTACGTCCGGTTGTCTGGAAGAAATCGCTGCATAGCGATAAGACCGCCAATTGTTGTAATGTATTCTTAGGTTAAGTATTATTGTAATAATTGTAAGAGCAATAAAGTATTAATAAATAAATAAATATATTTAAGAGGTTGCTAAACCCTGTACTAATACGAAAATACACACACCAGCAACAAACTTACATTTTTAACCAAAACACAAAATCGAAACAAATCCCAACTTAAATTCTTAATTAACCCCACAGAGTAACAATTCCAAGCACCAACCGAGCCATGAATGAAAATTGCATTGAAATAATTCGTTCACATAAATCGCTTGGCCAGAGGTCGGGGGCCAATTAATAAATTAAGCCTGTACGTTAACACGGGAATATTATTGCTAACACAGGGCATGATAAACGCTCCGAGAAATATGCATAGTCACAGAACACAATGCACCGTGGAGGATAGGCTGAGAGATGCTGATGGTTTGTGTACTCTTTATTGTGTAGTAAGGATGCAGCAAGAATCTCTTATCGAAGAAAGAATGAAGGAAATTAACAAGTACGTACAACACCATAATCACACAACATTAGACCTTCCATATTTAACTTTATTTTAAATATTAAAAGCTGAAAATATAAGCTACGAATTATTAAACTAACCTGAAAACTCTCCTAAACGAATTTCAAATGTGGTGATCATTTCAAACTGGTTAGGCGATAGTACTGCAAAGATCAAAAGTTGAATATTGTGATGAGACATTTTCGTTCGTTCGTTCGTTCGTTCCAGCCTTTTAAGACGTCCACTGCAGGACATAGGCCTCCCCCAAAGATTTCCATAACGACCGATCACCAGCGGCCTGACGAGACATTTTGCTTCAAATTAATATTAACCATTGATCCCGTTATACATATAATATTCAATGCACAGATAAAAGAATTAGATACACAGGAAATTCTTGGAATAAAAATGTTGCAGTATTAATGAAGAATTAATTTTTAGATCAACATACAGGAGTGTGGCTACGTCTCATAGTTATCTTAACGGTATTTAAAAACATAATTAAAATTCAATTCCTCGTTTTTTAGGAGCAATTAGGATGTTAGGTACTCTTTTATTTTCCTGCACATCATCCTCTCGTGCATTTACGTCCCCAGAATGAACTATCTACAACTTTCCTCCCACTAGAAAATAAACTAACAAATTATATCATCAGCTCTTAAACTACAAAGCCAGCGCGGTCATCGCGCACACGTCTACTCTATTGTCTACATTTTTCTCATTCCCAGAACAATATGAAAGCGATGTACTATAGATACGCGAATACTTCGACCAGTACTGCACTATACATATGGATATGCAGACCAGAACTGTACTATACATATTAAAGATAAAACCAGAATCTTTGGATAGAGTTGATTGGTCAGAATTATCTGTGGAAGGTGGACATTAATTAATTCTGCGACGTTTCGATTATTAGTACTCATAATCTATTTGAATATTCGTTTTTAATGCAATTTATATATTATAAAGTTTTCAATAAAATAATAATTCATTGAATTAAATAACGAGAAGTTACGAATTACGATCCACGTCTGTTAAATGTAGAAGCACCTAAGTAGGTATTGGTAACTATTATCTGGTAGGTACATTTTTATTTATTAAAAGCGACTCAATTATCCAAACAAATGCATACATTATTACATTGCATATTATGTATAAACTAGAAAGATTCTGAAAGATTCTGAACTAGAATTTATTCTGCACAGTTACGTAAAGAAGCATGCTATTTGAAATCAAAGCCAAATACATATTTAAAGCCACATATACTGCGTCCTTGCTAAGATTGTGTTCTCAAAGTTCACGAGCAAAGCAATTTTGCCAGCTAGCTATACATTTTTACATAGATGTAATAAAATCGTAGGAAAGTCAAAACTGTACATTGATTATTTTTTTAATTATACTTGGGGAGTGATCTACAATCGACATCGAAACCAAAAAATAATATAGTTTTAAGAATTTTTGTCTGTTTATCTGTATGTATGTCCGGGTTAAACTCAAAAAGTACTGCACGGATTTACTTCAAATTTTGCACGAATTAACTAACCGATCGAGTCAACATAATAGGCTATATACCATCACGCTAAGACCAATAAGAGCGGATCAATGCGGGTAAAACCAAGGGCAAAGCTAGTATAGTATTATATTTGTGTGTATGTATCGCAAATATTCGCGTACGTGCAAACATGTTGAACCTAACGGTACTTGTGTTACGACCTTGCACTCTCTCATAAAATGGACGCAGCGCGATAGGTATTTGTGGGATGCGCAATGGTATGCAAGAGTGTGACATTTATTCAATAATATTAGTAGATAAGTATTTAATTTTATATAGTGATAACCTTGAGCAGTAGAATAAAGAACTGAAGGCATTATCAAAACAATAGTTAGACTTGGTGACCTTGGCGTCACGATTTTATAAACAAGAAGACCGTCAAAAGTTATAGAAAGCCGGATGGATGTCTTCGCCATCGGTGTAAGTGAGGATAGAATAAGGAAAAATAAAACATTCCAACCACTGCCAATATTGAGATTTTTTGCTGTTAAATTCAATATCTCAGAAATTTCACTTTTGATTTACGAAATACCTACAAACAAGCAGACACAAAAAAACACAATTTAATTAACGTACACTGTAATTAAGATTATCCCAGCTATGTATGAACTATGAATAAATATTAAGCTTCAACCAGAGCAGAAATCGATATTATATATTTTAACAAAACTAATTTCATTCTCTTTATTTTAAAACCATATTATGAATGAGATATCTACTCTTTGATAAATTCCTCAATAATTATTAAATATAATTTTACAAGGAATTCCTAACCCAATCTATTGCATAACACCGACCACAACACCGCGCATATTAGTATTTCGTAATAAAACCGTCGTCGGTAATAACTTCAAAAATATTGATCATTATATCGTATAGTTCATATTGAAGCTTGCACCTTTTGACCTGTGCTAGCAATGAATAGACCACCTGTTTTTAAAAGGCTATGCTTTATGACGAAGACAGAATGATATGTGAACTGATCCTTATAGCCCTTGATAGAATGGGCTTTTAAATGGGCTTGATAGTATGAAGGTATTCAAGTAGTGAATTATTTTTAACTAGCTTCCACCCACGACTTTGTACGTGCATCCCCGTTTTCCCCGTTCCCGCAAGAATTTCGGGAAATCCTTTCTTAGCGGATGCCTACGTCCTAACATCTACATGCATGCCAAATTTCAGCCCGACACGTCCAGTGGTTTGGGCTGTGCGTTGATAGATCACTATATCAGTCACCTTTGAGTTTTATATATATATATATATATAGATGTATTAAAATGAATGTTTGTGAATGTTTTAGTTTGGAATATTAACAGGTATAATGAACGGTTCACTTGTAATGTAAACTTGGTACTTCGCGGGAGCAATGCTATTGATCAAAAACGGTCCTTCTAGGTTCCTACAATCTAACTATGAGCAGATAAGTCGCAGATGGTCTTTAAAGTGATCTTGAAAAGAACATACATAGGTCCATCATCACCAATAGCCTTCCTCCATACCTAAATGGACTATCGTTGTTCTTGAGATAAGCTGGTTCAAGCAAACAAACATAAAAACTCAGCTCAGCTTTATTATATTAGTAAAGATTCAATTATAAAATGCATATTCCCAAAACAACCTTATACTATCACTACATAGTATAAAACAAAGTCGCTTTCTCTGTCCCTATGTCCCTATGTATGCTTAAATCTTTAAAACTACGCAACGGATTTCGATGCGGTTTTTTTTAATAGATAGCGTGATTCAAGAGGAAGGTTTTAGTGTATAATTTATTATGTTTTAGACAAAGCGGGCGAAGCCGCGGGCGGAAAGCTGGTACCTTATATAATAATTATAAGTTATAAGTATAAGTACCTTACTACCTTATTATAAGTTCATTCGCAGTGATTCCAACATCATAACGCCTTCACATAACAACAGTTAACTTTTTAATTACACAAGATACATTTGTTCAGCTCTCGACTCTATCCAAAGTGTTATGATAATGAGAGAAATTCGACGTTTTATCAGAGTGTACTTCAGTGAAGCCAATTGTAGTGTTGTTTTGATTATGTGAAGACCTGTGTCCTCTTGTGGGTATATAATATGTTTCATAAGTTAGCGATGAAAGGTTTAAAAGTTGTGAAACTGATTATATTATAGATTATATTCAGATTATGTTTATAGAAAAAATTGTACTTTCTTGAAGTAGTGATAGCTCTTTGGTAAGGCTCACTTAGATTATACACTCGATGGGTTCATATTTTAATGATATTAATCATAATAATATGTTGTGAATTACTTTTTACCCGACTACGGCAAAGCAAAAGGAGGGTTATGATTTTGAC